>JBCFXI010000264.1:0-213120 GCA_038496175.1 Ampulex compressa | reverse complement strand
TATATATGGGCCAATATACGCCCTCTCCCTCAGATTGGCCGATTATTTACCATTGTTCCCTTTTTTGGGACGCTTGTCTTTTATTTATTTCTACTTGAGCGATGGAACTAATCGGTAATGGCTACGTGAACACATATTCTGGGACTCGATAAAGAATTTTTTGCTTGGGAAAATAGAAGGGATTAAATAAGCATTGTGTATAGAAATATGAAAATTGATTTTCTTGAAAAGTTTCATCCATGTCGACATGCTCTCTACTCCTAACTCATTATTTACCATTGTTCCATTTTCTGGGCCGCTTGGCTTTTATTTATTTCTACTTAAGCGATGGAACTAATCGTTAATGGCTACGTGAACACATATTCTGGGACTCGATAAAGAATTTTTTGCTTGGAAAAATAGAAGGGATTAAATAAGCATTGTGTATGGAAACATAAAAATTGATTTTCTTCGTAGAATGATTTTTTTGAAAAACTTTATCGATGTCGACACGGTCCTTACTCTTAACTCATTATTTGCCATTGTTCCTTTCTGGGGACGTTTGTTTTTTACTTATTTTGACCTAAGCAGTGAAACGTTTAGTTTTGATTGTCGTACGTAAACGTTGCACAGACTGCTATAAAAGTTACAAACTCGATAAAAATATTTTTTCTCTAATTAGCTTACCGTAGGAAATAAATTAATTAATGCGTTTTTTAGGTTTGCACTTGGCACATAATGGGTTAGAGCTTACCAGTGCAGTTTCAAATGTTTTAAATGTGTTTTTCCCTTTTAGAAAATTTGCAGATGAATTTACGTTTTCTGGTATTTTTTTTGTTTCTTTTTTGTGTATACATGCTAAATCCTAAGACTATAGAGGCTGCTCTTTCAAACATTTGAGTGATTATAGGCAGAATGTGTGCTTACGATAGATAGTGATGTAACCTGTCATTACTAATTCAGCCGAAATATCTGTTATCGTCTGCCGAGATAAATTCGCGATTCCAATTTACGTACAAACCTGGGATGAGGGTATGACGATATTTCACAGTATCCTTGAACACGATTACGAGCATAATACAAATATCTGTAGAATTTACTACTTTTATCGAAATATTAAAGATTATCATCACGCATAACCGAGTCTGCGTAGAAATATCAATGTTCAATTAGTAACCAGGAAAATATCAATTACTGGCCAACAAATTGCGGAACAGAATAATAATCGGATTACTCGAGAAACGAAGGATATACGTGACTGCATCCATTCTTCGAGTATTGGGCAATGCTTAATGAAGTATTAAATCTATGATATCAAACTTTACAGAAGCCTCGCGGTAATTACCCCTTGATCATCCGCGGATTATCAGATTCAATCGGTCATTGTCATCGTCGGTTATAGCCGTTCAAATACCAGCGTGATGGATAGGAGGATAATCCACGGATAACCAGAAAAATGGCAAAGGTCTATATACGCTGCATTCTAGTCTTTGCGCCATTCAAATGTACCCTTTATTCGGCCAGTCGATAATATGGAATAGAATTTTAGATCTCCAATATCGTACGTTATAGAGATCTCGCGTCAGGTACGGCTTGATCGCGTATTGATTACCAATCTAATCCAGTAATTGTCGTTCGTAGATATAGCCAGGCTTCCTGGCGAAATGGCATTGCCACTGACAGTCGAATCATTTCTAGAATAACCGAAAAATTACGTACGCTTGGTCGATTATCTACTAGAATTATAGTAATACCCAGTTTTTTATTAATGCATATTTTTCAGATAGTTTAACGATTTACTTAAGTAGACTTCTGCGTGCATTTATGGCTTCAACTTTGTTTACAATGGCATAACTATTTCCGGATTTTATTGCACTCATTATTTTGCAAGAAAACTGCATTGTATTTCATGCATTATTTTTTACTTTACAGAGAGAATTTAATGGTGAATAGAAATTTAATTTATTAAGAAAGATAAATGATGCACGTTGAATATTTTTAAAAAATGTTCACGCTTTCTCTTTGCGTGTAATCAGGAAGCATTTAGCAAATGTACGCTCTCGCGAGGTTCTTGTATTATGTATGAGGTATTTTTTACAAATTAAACAAGTAATGAAATTGTAGCTTTGAAGCAACGAACGTGTTTTTAGAATCCTTGACTAAATCTCGTATACGTTTGTAAAATTGCTAAGTAATTTGGTATATGCACAGCTTAACTGGTACTTTCTTAAAAACACTTTAAAAGTATCATTAACATTAAGATTAAACCTAAAACATTTTCTTCTCCCCGAAAAATTGTGTTTGCACGCATTTATTATTCTTATGATAGGACTCTCCTATCATCCAAATCCATATATATATATATATATGTATCTCCCCACGCCATTAAAATCTACTTCCAACCTATACCTCATAATTCTCACAATCGATAACAAACAATTCCTATATAATTTCTCGCTTTACACAGGAAAATTCTAAATAGCCTAATGGAAAATTCAGCGCGGTCCCTATACGCCCCACGCGGCACGAAACGAGCTATCTTAAAAATCTCAAAGTAAATACCTCCTTTCGTATAATTCGCAGATATAATTCGACCCGTAGAGGGTCGAGGTCGATGGTTTCGGCGCTAACCACTAAGGAGGCAGGAAATTCCCTTCGCTCGGCGTGATTTTTTTGGGGAACATTTACTCACCATTGAGGCTCATCGAGTCGTACTGCTCGGTCTGGAGTGGTTCCCTGTAGATGATGGGGTCCATGCCCGCGAAATCGGCAACCGTGCCGGTGTAGAGCTCCCCGTCGACGTAGACGAACGTGCTGTTGTGCCGAGGGTCGTAGGGACACTTCGCCTGGCCGCCCTTTTCCTTGACGATCGAGTAATTGCCCGGCTGCACCTCGTATTCCCGGCACATCGGCTTGAAGGCGTTCGTCGCGCACACCAGGAGCGTGTTCAATTCGGTTTTCACGAGGATACGGATGTAGTTCTGGCAGTTTTCCTCGGGCGTGCCCTTAACCACGCACATCTTCACGTCCTTCTCCGTCGAGTACCAAGTCAGCCTCTGCTGCTCGGTCAGGTCGGTCAGGCTCAAGTTGTGCACCAGGTTTCTGGGGGAGAGGGGAAAGAATTTGGATGATCAGAGAGCACAATGCTTCGTTAGCACTGAATCTATGGATATTTGGTACGTAGATTATCGAGAAGATTGTTTGCTCGTTATTCGCGTGTTCTTTGTTTTTGTTTTGATTGAGGGGAAATGGGAGATGTTTTGTGTAATGGATTTTAATTTTTTTTTAAATTTGTTTTATTGGATTTGTATCTATGTTAAGAAGTATTTAATGTAAGAAGTAATAGATGTATGGGTAATGGCCAGTGAAAAAGTGGGTATATTTATTTGAGATATCTTGTATAAGTATTTCTACCACGACGGGTCTTCGAAAAGTTATAATTTTAGGCAAAAGTTAATATTTTAGTTATATATAGCAGAAATATACCATTTAATATTTGGTGTAGGAGTAAAATAATTTCAATCAAATAACGATACTAATTTGTTTATTTATTTGATTAAAAGAATGTAGAAAAATAAAGGATAATTTGAAATATCTTGAATTTTTCGATACTCTTAAAATTAATGAATTGATATCTCTTCTCAAGAATTCTTAACTCACAAAATAGTACTATTATACATCCTGACCATATTTTAAACTCGATACTTGCGTGCTTTAATGTTCAGAAACGAAAGGGAAAAGCATATAACCAATGGTGGTTTATATGGAAATCATGGGGTAGCTTTTTGATTCATGCACAATGTACGTAGAACAGGTACATTGATTTATGAATGATGCACGTAGAACACCATATGTACATAGATTATAACCGATTTGGCACAAATCGTGTGGGTGAAAGGTATTGTTTTGGAGATTGACGTAAGTTGCTTTTTCAATCGAAAGTATACCAAACTATTGGAAACGACAACTCCATCTACGTATACGTTTAGCAAAAGTTATCCGCGTAGTCGTGGAAGTGACGTGTGTATTCAATCGATGGAAACAATCAAAATAGTCAATGTATTTGTATATATATACATACATACATTTATATATATATATATATATACATATATACATATATATATATATATATTTATATATTTATATATACATACATATATACACAATGTATCCATGTTCAGACTTAGCACAGTAATTTCGAGAGAGAACCGTTCACGACATATGTTGTACCCAATCGAGATATAACGCGAAACAGTTAAAGGCTCTATAAATCGCATTCCCTCAAATTTTCTTCACAGTAATAACAAGCAAAATAAATGTAGCTTCTAGAACCTACATCAATTATAAATCGAACAGTAGATTTACAATAATCAGCAATACGTTCGGAACCTCAATAAATCCAGTGCACGCATCTCGACCCATTCCCAGAGCGTCATATCTTCAATTCTCAAATACAGACTTTACTCCATAGCCCTTAAAAGCAAGGAGATCCGATCAAGAGCGATGGCTCGGCCTTCAGAGCGTTACATCTGGCTACGAGGTAATTCTCGGCTTCCGTTCCCTCGCATCGTTCAACGGCCAACCATAATCCTTCGGATATTCCCAGGCGGTATTTCAGGGCCCGGAGTTAAACGTCGGAAAAGTCGCGAACTCGGTGGTGCCGAATAGTTTCGAAGAAATTAGTTCCCGCGCCTTGAAGGGCGGCAACTTGGCTTCCACCGGCAAGAAGCGACCGCGAGGCATACCGGGGAGACACGATAATATTCAGCAGTCGGCCGCCATGAGCAAGAAACGAATTCTGGCGCCGCAGGACGCGCTGGCAAATCGGCGAAGCAATTAGCGTAATCCGATCAATAACGAGCGAACTTCGATATACACATCTATATGCGCGTGCTTATGCACATACAGAGGCGTATGCCTCTGCACGTATAGACCCACACCGAAGTCCATTCACGCGCTCCGCGATTAATTCGCGTACGACCTGATTATCTCGGCTTCTGTCGACCGATTTCGACGTTGGAACACCGTCTATCCATCGCGGCCGAATCACGAATCGGTTTATCTCGTTTCCTGGCCCTTCCCGCGTGAAAGCGGAAGAAGATAATGGATGAACCCGATTCTTCCGGGGGAATGGAGCCGAATCGCTCATATATAATGACCGTCATTAATGATGGATTTCGAAAAAGGAAAAACGCTCGTTTCATATCCGAAAGATAACCCCTTTGCCTTGCCTTTCTGCTTCCAGCTGGCGGGTCAGACCCTTGGGCTTACGGAAGTATAATGAAATTCGGCGCGAAAAAATTCATAAAACACTTCGGGACAATGATTGGGATAACGTGCGAGATTCTGTGCGATGTGGAATTAAGAGTGAGATAATATACGATGCAAAATTGTAATTTTTTGCATTTTGAAATGAAAGAATTAATCGAAGCTTTTTGCACTTTGAAAGAAACGTTGAATGAATTCAAGTAAAAGGATCAGGCATGAAATAATGTATTTTATTCCTGAGGTTTGACTGAATTTCAATATAATTACAATTGTAGTTTTTCCAAATTTTGTATGCTGCCTTGTGGGATGTCAGTCAAGAAAGCTTGTGCCAAATACTTTTCTACGAGACGCCATGCTTTAGACAACCCAAAGGCCGAATTACTCACACATACCGAAGACGTGGCAAAGTAAACGCAAGAGATTGTAAGTTATATCAGATCGTAAGCCCATGTGTATCTTTCGAACTTTATCCTCGTACCTCATTACCGGATTTTAGCGCGACGAATAAAATTACTTGCAAAACAGCTAGGTATTAAAGATGAGAAAACAGAACGTACCGTGGATTCCATAAGACATTCTTATCTATTATCTTAAAGATAAACGACCTTAATGATTTTCTTCGAGGATAGAGAAAAAAAGCAGGTCTAAGCTGTAGCTAAGAATCTTTGTCGGAGTATAATAAATTAAAAGCAAAAGATTGATAATGGTTCAGCGCCTCGCCAAAAGATTCGATAACGGATAATGATATTAGAAATAGTCCCCGCAGTATGAAGCAGAGCATAAGGGTTTTACATGGCTTCGAACGAAGAGGAAACAGTGTTTTCTAACTTCTATCACAACAACAGCGAGCTTCTCCCTCGCGTGAATCTAATTACGTTGCCTTTGTTGATGTTTAACTGCTTCAGGCCAGCGGCAACGTACACCTATGTTTACTTTGTTTGGAAAAATATACAGCTGCGTTTCCCGTAACGGAGTAAAACTGAAAATCTGTGCCAGAGCATTTTTCACTCTCGCAATACCTTTTCAGAGACGAAAACAAATTTGTTACAAAAATAATGCCCGAGTTGTTATAACGGAATATTTTACACGAGTTACTCTATGAGAGAGAGAGAGAGAGTATAGATGTATATCTATCGTGAACACCGAGAATTTTTTTTTGCATCCAGTGCATATTGGTCAATTTAAATCGCTTAACTTGGAAGCTACTGTTTGCAATCCTCTTTTCCTTATTTTCAGTCCTTCCTCGCCGACTGTGGTTATTTACATTAACGATGCTAAGATATACCTTTGATAGGAAAGGGCGGTGCACGTTATACCAATTTGATATAATATATCAATACCGACGAGGTCAGGTCACGAGTTCGACTCTGGACCATGCATCGAAGACGCGAAGGAAATTATTCCATTAGCGGCTATGAATTGTGTATTATCAAATGTTCAATAATTAGCACCATACACCGATATACAAACATATAATCGACCGCTAAGGGAGAAGTTATATTAAAAATATGAGCTTTGCTTTTCGACATTAACAGACACGTTAAAGCTAAGGAACTCGTTTTTTGATAGACAAATCTCAGGTCTACCCTTCGACTTTCAGCCTACGATCGTGTTTCTGGTTCTTTTCAACGCTTCCTTTTATCGTTTGAATAAGCCTGCGTCTTTCACTCGTAGAAGAATTGACGCGATATAGGAATTCGTTGTATACAGGAGTTGGCTATATACATCGTATCAAAACTTATCGTCTGCACCTTGTTTCAATCGTTTCCATCAGACGCGCATGCGCGTCCAATACGATTCGATTCGCGCTCATGGATTGGAATCTCGTTTTTTCCATGCGGTATTTATACTGTAGCTCTGATTGTCCGGAATCTGTCTCAAACAGTGGGTCCTGGGCCAAAGGATGCCGAGGATAAATTAAATAAGAAGAAAAAGTGTCTAAGACGATAGGCTCTAGCGCGAGAACATAAGTATACAAGTCCATCAACTCTAGTTTTCTTCCATATGAAACATCCACTATAGCTCTGATTGTCCGGAATTTGCTTTAAACAATAGACCCTACGTCAAATGTCCTCAGCATATACCGAGAATAAATTAAAATTTAATTCACAAGTATTATTTATTTAATAAGTAGAAAAAGTGTCTAAGACGATAGTCTCTAGGGCAAGAACGTAAGTATACGAGTCCATCGACTCTGATTTTTTCCATAAGATACATGTACTGTAGCTTTGTCCGGAATCTACTTTAAGCAATAGACCCTACGCCAAACGGCCTCGGCAGATGCCAAGAATAGATCGAAGAGGAAGAAAAAGGGTCCGATACAATAGTCTCCAGCGGAAGAAGCCGAGTGTAGGAGTTCATCGGCCATACCGATGGCTCCTGCAGAGCGCGCAGGTTGGTTCATCGTCCCGAAAGTCCGTCCCTTGTTTATCTCACCGCGTGGAACTGACCGGGAGAGAAAATCTCGGTTGTTCCGAGCAGGGAGAATGGTCCCCCCGCGGATAGTTCGGTAAGCCGCGCCGATCGCGCGCGTTCGCTTCCGCCGGCAAAGAACCAGAGAAGGAAGCGGCCCTTTTAATTAAAGCACTCGCTCTAAATGAATCCTCTATTTACCTTCCGCCAACCAGAAGATAGTTCCCGTCCCTGAGCACCAGCCGAAAGTAGTCTGTGTGCGTCTCGTTCCCCGTAAACCTGAACACATCCTCCGCACCTGGAAAAGAAAAGCAGAGAAAAGGGCGGTTGGTTTTTGTTCCGTCGTTTGAAAAACTGGAATTACCTTATTCATCTAATTAGCCGAGGGCGGTCGACGTCGCTCCTTTTGTGAAACGAACCGACGGCCGTTCCGCCGTCGTGTCCCGGCCGGAAGCCAACTTAATAAGCGTAATAAGTCCCTTTTGACCGCGAGCGCGGCGAACAATGCCCGATCGATCATCAACGGATTCGGCGCAGGGAGTAGCGATTTTTTGTAACTTTCTCCCCCTCCGCCAAAGACCCCTCCCCCCCACCCTCTATTATCCCCTAATTACCTATCTATTAATTCCAACAACTTTCCCCATATCCCTACTCCCTGTCGATCGTGAAAATGTAATTATTATCACCGTTTATTAAGCCGCCAATCTACTCGGCGCAATCTTTTCGATAGACCGAGGTGGGAGCCCGTTAAAAAATTTCGAACGACATTATCGCAAGTCTCCCCCCCCATCCTTGGTTTCTCGCGAGGAGGGGTTAATTGCCAGCGCCGTAAAGTCCCCCTTCCGCAATATCCACGCGCTTCCTGGCCGATCGATGCCGATCGTTATGATCTTGCATCCGGTGCCCGCAAAATTCAGGTCAGAGACAGGCCAGCCCGGAATGGCGGCTATGGGCCAGCGGTGCCGTCGGCCGGATTATCGGAGAATCATAAGTTTCGTGCGGGAGAGGTGGCTAAGATGGCGTTTAAAAGAGATTTACCGAGGGCGCCAGGAGTTCCTCGTCTATGAGATTAGAATTCCTATCTCTGGCCTGAAAATCGAACGATGGCTCTCTGTTTTACGATATTTTTATTGCGTTCGCGGAACGTACGGTTGGTCGTCTGACGGCGAATTACGATGGCGTGTTGGAGATGAAGTGTATAGTTGTATATTTGAGGCAGGTACGTGGTTAATACGTTATCGATGCGTTTGGTATGTAATATGTTTATTTAAGAAACAGGGATGATAATAAATGTATTATATGGTAAAGATTGATACATTAGGACGCTCTTTTCGTTTCGCGCTTCGTCGCTTAGCAACCAGTAAACAAGCTTTCGCGCGCATCTGACGTCACGCGTACACTGCACGCATGCTAATGTTACACGTATACAGACAATGGATATGAAGTAGAAATGGCGTCGATAAGAAGCATGTTAGATATACTGTTAATGCGCAGGATTTGTGTATCAATTTACACTTGGTTGAAGAGGGAAGCCGCTTTAAAAGAGGTTTGGAGAATACCAGAAGGTATTTCTCTTTGAAATTATCATTTTCAGAACAACCGTATCTCAATATTCGACAAGAAAAAATCAAACGATAGCTTTTGCTTCGCGCTTTTGTCTCACGTTTATGTTATATATACAACACGCTGCTTTATTAATTCGAATTGATTGTCATACATTAGATGTTTATTCGTAGGTAGATTACAACATTAAACTAGACACGAAATATTAGGTTGAGCATTAAAGTTGGGTATAAAGTAGAAATAGTGTTCGTAAGAAGTACGTCGGATATTTTGTTAATGTGCAAGACTCTTGTATCGATTTACACTTGGCTCAAGAGAAGAGCTACTTTAAAAGAGATTTACCGAGGGCGCCAGAAGTTTCTCACTTTTGGAATTAGAATTTCCAGGAACACCGCGTGCCGATATTCTCCCGGAATACGCTGCAAATCGCCCTCAGTAAACCGACGGTTTTGTTCGAATCAATTACGAAACTCTGGATGGCGGTTCGTGGACGGATTGCAATATTGAATTAGATGTATCACCCGTAATGAAATATACAACCAAGCAATGGTTTATTAACTCATCAAATTCAAAATTCAACATATATAACCACATTTTAGGGACATTTAAGCTGCGTGATTCTCGATACCGAAATGCTAATTTAATTGCTGATTGCAACATCAATTCGATAGATTGCAATTTGGCTATATAAGAATTACATTTACCTTCCCTTTATACATACATACATACATACATACATATATATATATATAAATTTCGATTAAATCGTTGACTCAGCTCTGAGGTCAAAGATCTAATACAAACGTGTGCTGTTTGAACACTATGTCACTAATTTGCCACGGTCACTACTACCAGCATCACAACCATCACTATCACCACCCCTGACCCCCAAAAAGCCTCCGACATATAGCACTGAGCCTCGTGTCCGGGGACGTAGTAAGGGCCGACGACGGCCAGCCCCGAAGGAGGCTAACCCCAGAAACGACGTGTCGACTACGGTACGCCCGAATTAAAACGCATTGTGCATCTAGCCCAGCGCATGCAAAGAACGAAACGATCGCAGTACTACTAGCCACGACGTGACGCCGTGGTCTTACTCGGTATGCCTATTACCCAGATTTTTATTTAATACCGGACCCATTGCCACTCTCGTGTTTTATGCCCAGCTAGATTTGCAACCAGTAGAGTTATAACGATAGATCGCTACTGTATTAGGTGGGAGAATTATAGTTTTTCGACATTTATATGTTGGTCCGTTTCCTTACGGGAATCGAATTTATCAAGGTAAATTTGGTGCCGGCAAGATCGATCGATTTCGAGTCGTGGGATATCAAGAATATGATTCTTTAAAGAACTTGATAAATTCGTTCCCGTTCTGATAACGGTGTATGAGAGCATAAAAGAGGAAATAAATAGCATTTGAGATCTAAAGAGAATGGAATGAATTCCTCGCGGAATTTGCTCCCATTAAGGAACGTAGAAAGTATGTATGTCGCATGGAGCATGAAGAATGGATTGTAAAGCATATTGCACGTAACACGTAATACGTTTGTGTCTATGTATGTACGTATGTATGTATGTATGTATGTATATATGTATATGTATATATATGTATCTATATACGTATGTATTGTATATACTCGTAAATCTATTTTCTCAATCCTGCAGTACTATGGCGTGACAAGCACGAAACGTATTTCCTCGCTTCTCCATATCTACTTCTACGCTTCCCACCTATATCGTAAAAATACTTACAAACCGAAATCCCGATGTTCCTTATATTCTGCTAATGTCGCCATTCTCCTCTCTCTCTCTTTTTTTTTTCGTAGCATTCGAAAACCGCCAGTATTAAGATCCACTCCTGTTTCTCCCCGGCACCCTTTACTCCGTAATGCTTTAAAGTTCTCCCACTCCAGGCCGTATTTATTGATACCGTTACCAAAGTACAAGATTTATCTCTGTTGCACCCACGCACTTGGCGGGCATCGGCGAAAGGGCTGACGCGGGGCCGGGAGGAAATTCCAATTAAATCCGAACAAATCCTCGATCGAAAACGGACTCGAACGAATTGCAGAAATTTCACGATAATTCCTCTACTCGCGTATCGATGAGGCGCGCGATATCGCAGAGCCGTGGGAAAGGACGTAATGCGAATATCTGAGATACTCCCGCGAGTTGCGTATGTGGGAGAATGGAGTATCCAGTTTGGGGGGCCGACAGGGGCGCGAGGATTGTCCAAACGAGTTTAACCGGCATTTGCCATTTGGCAGCGGCAAACGGCGAAGGGGCATAAGAGGATAACGTTTCCGGATACCAGAAACAAAAGCAGTTAATCTCAGATACGCGCCCGCAAAATCGCTTAATCCACGTTTCGCCGATGTTCGCGCAATGTGGCCGTCGCCGCGATGGAATGCCACTTTGGAGCCTGGAATGCGGTGTAACGATCGTAATCACCTAAGATTCAGTTATGGAGGAATGTTTCTCGACCCGGTATCCATGCGTCCGAGGCCTCGTTCAGGAATTGGATGATTTAAATAAGCTTCACTTTTAATCGATCAAAAAAGTGTGCTCTTACTGATCGATCGGTCCTTTCAAAACTAAACGTTCCGAAATGTAAATACAGTTCTCTATACGGAAGAGCAATGTCAAGTAACTTTTTGCATATCAAGCGATGCTGCCGAAAATCGTTCTTTTGTGTCGGTAAGATAATTTTGTAGAAGGCTTTCATCGCGTATTCGATCTTGTCGGGACACGAGTAGATGTATTACAAGTAAAAGCAAGGATCGTTAGAGTTGATACAAACGCGCAAAGTACTGAAGAAGAGTAAAATGTTCTCGTAATTCATACCCCAGCATGGGAATATTAAGGAGTATTTATCATACTTTTATGAGTAACTTTACGTGCCAAAGATCGAAGAATCGCTGTCGGGTCGATTAACTCCGTATGGGTCGATAAACATGTTGAATTCGCGGCAAGGATTATCACATTGCAAGGGCGCATCTCAAATTCCTTTCCACCTTTCTCAACTTGTTAACTGTGCATGAGGAATACAATCGTCACGAAGAAAAGACATTTTCCTCCTCGAGATCTCAAAAATATCTTCTCAAAAAAAATGCCATTCCTTCATGAAACGCGCGCTCGTCATGCACAATCAACACGTTAAGACGACCGTGCGCCCAGCGAGAAATCGCAGGTCCTCGAAGGCGGAAAGCGTTTGAGTGGCCCGAAAAAATCTTGCTTCAGACTATTCTTCCCAGTACCTAGCCACCACCCGCCCAAAACACAACTTAAGTGTCTAATTATTGTATGTTAGAGCGAAGATATTTGTGTTCTTGTTCTCCCGGCAGTTGGATACACAATGCGCGATATTCGGTACAAATGGAACGCCGGCCTACAATCGGTCGGCATCTCGAACGAGGTGGAACTACCGCAGTTTCGCGTGCTCGGTCACAGGCAACGACAGAGAACCATACACCTATCTACAGGTAGATATCCCGCTCTTATTCGATATTTCCTTCTGAATTTCGTTCCAAAATCTCGTGCGGATATATGATATATGTAGATATATGTGTATATATATTTCTATACCGATTATTCACACGCGCCTACACGAAGTACCGGCCCCAACATGTTCTTATGATACTCCCCCCCCCTCCCCCGCACCAATGTGCACCGATCACCCGTTTCGCCATGTCGCGTACACGTATTAATAGTTACGAGGAAGAGACAATAGGACTACGAGGCCCACGCGGCCGTTCATTCTACCAATCAACCGATCGACCAATCGTCCCCGTCGATCTGCGCCGCTGATCAAACGACGAGGAACGAGATTCCCAGTATCACGCGTATTCATCGTCCTCGCGACTCAGAGCCCCTCCCACCACTCCGCCCCTCACGATCGGAGGTCGACAGCGTACCGCTTCGAACGGCACACTTTCGTCACACTTATTATCGAACACACGCCGAGGTGTCGGGGCGTACTCCACAACCCGCCTCGATCACAGTGGCCCGTTCACCTCCTCCGTTAAATATATCTGTATATATACATACATACATGTGTACATGTATATGTATATACATATATACCACCATCCACGACATTAAAATCAAAACGAGACACGACAGGCAGGCGAAGCGCTTTCCTACTTTCCCCAATCGTGCTCGGCCAAATCGAGGGGTTGAAGCCGGCCGTTTGTACGATCACCCAAGTGCGACACGTTCGCGCAACCTCTCCGTCGATCTCGATCGTTCTCTCGCCGAGCTGGATACCCCCGGCGATTAAGGCGGGGAGTGAGGTAAACGCAGAGGGACAGATAGATAGAGAGGTGAGAAAGGCGGAAATGAGAGAGAGTAGAGGAGGATATAGGGAAAGCGAAAGAAAATGAGAGCGGACTCTTGGGGTTTGACGGGGGTGCGAGGTAAGTGGAGGCCCCCTCGGAGGTGGAGCGCGTGCGAGGGCTTCCGCGAAGGTACGTACCAACCGCGGGGGGTCTCTCTATTTTTTCAGTCGGATACACGATGAGGGACATCCGGTACAAGTGGAACGAGGGACCGAACAGCGTCGGTGTCAGCAACGAGGTCTCCCTCCCTCAGTTCAAGGTCCTCGGACATCGGCAACGGGCCATGGAGATTAGTCTCACTACCGGTAACGTATGAACAGAACCCCCCCACCCGCCCACCACCACCCACCACCACCCCCCACCACCAACAAAAATAATTCAACCTTCGCTTCTTAACGGTATGGGTAAGGTGGAGAGACACGTGAGCGCTATCCGATGTCCCGCAGGCGCGTACGTCGCTCGTAACCGTTATTAATTTTCTCCAAGCTTCTCACGCAACAGCCGTCGATCGATCGATCGATATCTCTCTCTTTCTCGCCATCTCGTATCACGCCTCGACGCACGAATCTGGCTGATGTTAAGGGGCCCTCGGGGCTCTTCTCCGATTTCCATTTCGTTTCGTTCGCT
The DNA here is from genome assembly GCA_038496175.1 of Ampulex compressa. Classification (NCBI taxonomy): domain Eukaryota; kingdom Metazoa; phylum Arthropoda; class Insecta; order Hymenoptera; family Ampulicidae; genus Ampulex; species Ampulex compressa. Next base: position 198,928 of record JBCFXI010000264.1, on the reverse strand, counting down.
TCCTTCGAGGTCCTCTCGCCGGTGCATTTTCAACGCTCCACCCATGATTCGATTAGGCCAACGTTGTCGCTGCCGCTGCTGTTGTTGTTGTTGTTGTGGTTGTTGTATTGTTGTTGTATCGTCGTCGTCGTCGTCGTCGTCGTCGTCTTCGTCGTCGTCGTTATCATCGTCGTCGTCGTCGTAGTCGTTGTCGTCGTTCATGCTGTCGTTGTTGCTCCTTTCTTAATCACTCCTTCCAATCGTCCGCCAAGAGTCTTGGAACGCTAAGACGATTTTCGAAGAACGCCCTAAGCTCGTTACGTCGAGCGGGATATCCTTCGATGGGCACGGAGCGCCTGTTCTTCGGCATTTGACGCTTCGACCAAGCTCGGAAGCGTGGCTCCGGACGATCCGGGGATCGGCGCCAAGGGAAGAGCTTCTCTTCTCCCTCTTCGTCTCAAGGACTTTTCTCGAGCCGACTTCACCGTGATCTTGCAGGAGAACGGCGGGAGGAGGAGGAAAGGACGATTTTTGGTTCTGGCTGATTTTTCCACTTCAAGCTCGCTTCTCCTATCGAGCGATCCAAATGGCGCACGATACGCGCTTTCCCTTCGACCGCATAGACGATCAACTGTGCGCCTCCGGTATTGGAGTAGACGCCAGGCCGTGTGTCAACGGAGCGAAAATTGTCTTAACATCCAGCCAGCCGTCGTGCGTTGCGCTCCAGGCTTGCGCGAGAGTCGGAAGGCAAAAACGTAACGAGAAAGAAAAGAACAGACAGAAAGAATGGAAAGAAACCCAGATCTATAATCGCGAAAAGATGGAAACACTTTTCCTAGCAAAGAGGCCAGCCGATGGAAGGAAGGGCTCGGGGGTAGAGAGTAAAGGAAAAAAAAAAAAAACAGAAAGGAAAGGAGAGTAAAGAAAAACGGGGAAGAGCAGGGAAAGAGAGATAATAGATGAAGAGAGTGAGAAGGAAGGACAGAGAGAAAGAGAGATAATGAGAGACAAAGAGACATGACATAGCGCCTCTCCGTCCCCCTGTCCTGACTTTCGATCTTTTAATCGCAGGGAATTACTCGCGGCTGGCCTGCGAGATCCAGTTCGTACGGTCGATGGGCTACTACCTGATCCAGATCTACATACCCTCGGGGCTGATCGTCATAATATCTTGGGTGAGCTTTTGGCTAAACCGAAACGCGACCCCTGCTCGGGTGGCCCTCGGAGTAACCACTGTGCTCACCATGACGACCCTAATGTCCTCGACGAACGCGGCGCTACCAAAGATCTCCTACGTCAAGTCCATCGACGTCTATCTGGGCACCTGCTTCGTCATGGTCTTTGCCTCATTGCTCGGTGAGTGCGATCGTGTACTCTTCCGTGCCTCTACGCTGCCACCATTAGCTGCCATTCTATCCTGCATCCCCATACTAAGACTACTCCGTACGTCTTACGACAATGTCGTCCTCGCAATAACGTCATACAACATCGTACCTCTCGATTTCACGCGTAAGACTCATGCGTCGAATCGAAGGAATGCGTTTCTATCAGAATCACTATTTTGCCGTTATATCCTTGAGATATAAAACATGCACCGTCCCGGCCGATCCTCGATATTCCTCGAGCCAACCGCCTCCCCACTCTTCCCCGAGCCCGTTTAACCCAACTGAGGAACACGCTCCCTTCGGTGCACGATTTCGATAAAAACGTATTTGTTCTATTTGGCACGTGAGTCCTGCGCTCGCACGGGTTTTTATCAAATGTAACGGAGCGTAAGTATGGTGTATCTTGAAATCTCTACGACAAACCGGACGTCATCGGGAATGTTTCTGGTGACATGTCGAAATGTGGCGCGCCCTGTTTAGATTCTTTTCATTTCCGTCGATTCTCTGTCTTCGCAGAATACGCTACTGTGGGCTATATGGCCAAGAGGATTCAAATGAGGAAGAATCGTTTCCAGAAAATAGCCGAGAGTATGAAGGCGGCGAGGGAAAATCCTGGACCGCCCGGCGTACCCGGTGATCACGGCGATCACGCGCCTAAGCAAACTGTGAGTAACGTCGGCCGATGCGTCGCTCCCCCCCTTTTCTCTTTCTGCCCGATTAAAAGCACGCTTTATGGTGTCATCTCGTTTCTCTCGATCGTCGTGTTATCGAGGATTCATAGTTTATTTGCGCGGACACGCTCTGACCACTGCGAAGGAACTGTCCGACGATGACGTTTAACCCTGCACGATAGAGGGAAGGAGATTCGTGAATAAGTGATAATAGTACGGAACACCGTTTCTCCGACTTGGCATTAAGCGTATGAATATTTAGTTCTTCGATGGGACATATTCCCCTTGAGTAAACGTGCACGGCTGGAGATCGCGTTAGGGTGCGAGGTATACACGAAATTTCCTCCTAGAAAAATATTTTACGCAGGGCAGAGGGAAGTCAGGAAAGGTCAAAAGCTAAAAGGTTCCGCGAAATGAATTCCCATTCGGTCGCGATGCTCCGGCCGGCGCGTCTCCTGCACAGAAACGCGATGCACTATAAATTTTCTTTTAATCTCGGGGATTGTACAGCGAGAAAGGAGGGTATTAAAGGGAAAGGAGAAAGCGGAGATGAAAAAGAAGGTGGAACGAGGGAGAATCGCAGGCAGGATACGTGCCGAGGGATGGTAACGTGAGCAGGATAAACCGTTTTAATTAATCCCGAATTAATTCCCACGATGTGCATGCAATAATCACGCAAATAGAGGGCTAGTCGTCGTTACGCTCGAAGAGAAAAAATGAACCGGTCGAGTTTAACTAATTAAAACCCAGCGGTCGTGGCTAATTCCGACAAACCAGGGAAGGACAGTGTGCTGATGCTCAGCACACCTAGAAATAACTTAGGCCTCTCCAGGCGGATAAGCGCAAATCGTCGATAACCCAAATCGGTTAGCGTGAACGAAGTCAAGGTGAGTTGTCGGCGCCACGTGCGTTTCTGTGGAATTGTACGGTGAGCCAGAGTGATCTGACGAGCCACGAATTACCACGGACATCATCCGGTCTCTCTGGCTCATCCTAGGCAAACAGCGACGCGACGCGTAAACGTAGAGACACTCCTCGATGTCGCATGCCAATCCGACAAAGTAAGGGGTCATCCTCGAAAAAGGACGCCCCATGCCGAACTGCCGTGTCTCTTGTAAGTGGTCCCGTGTTGTCCAGGAGGTGCGGTTCAAGGTGCACGACCCAAAAGCACACAGCAAGGGCGGGACGCTGGAGAACACCATAAACGGCAGAGCAGACGAGGAGGCTGCTCCAGCACCGCAACATCTTATCCATCCTGGCAAGGACATCAGCAAGCTTTACGGTACGCAGGCGATTATTAGAACGTATAGCCCCTGGAAAGTGGAATTAGTATGGTATACTGTATATATTATATATATATATTGCAATATTAAGGGCAGCCAAGTACTTATACTTGTGCCGTTATCTGGTTGCATTACAAAAGATCGTCTTGATGATCAATTGCAATCCGATAAGTATACAAATGTATACGTGCATGGTAAAATTTGTTGATATTAGCTTTAAAAACTGTCAATGCTCGTCTCAATGTTGGAACTTGCGTACAGCACCCAATGTTGTATTAATCTTAAGCGATGATGCAATAAGTGAGTTTATACAAAAATGCATAATTCCGGTTTTAACTCGAGTAACCGTGTTTGATTAAAATGTTGTTTTAGCGCTTTATAGTAATTCAGTGGCCACGCGTGGAATTGCCGATGATGGTAAAATTGTACCATATTCACTTGCCCAATGGCCATTTTAGTATCTCGATATTCGATGGCAATACCCATTGTTTAAGCATTTAGCGATAACCTAACGATTGACCTGGTATAAAAACTCGTAAATCTTTTCAGCATTGACTTCGCAAATGTCCAAAGACCGTTTCAATACCGGTATTCAGCTACCATACGCAGCATCGTTTTAGTATCTAGCTATAACCGATTGAGTGAGCTCGTATAAAAATGTAAAATTAGGCTGTCGTTGCCTGTTCTTTGTAGGCATCACACCGTCGGATATCGACAAATACTCCCGTATCGTGTTCCCGGTATGCTTCGTCTGTTTCAACCTGATGTACTGGATAATATATCTTCACATCAGCGACGTCGTGGCGGACGACCTCGTGCTCCTGGAGGAGGCAAAGTAAACATAAGCGGGCGGGCTCAGCGAGGCGGAGGAGGGGAAAGGGGTTGAGCCGGATACGAAAGTACGAAAACGAGAACCGATTCGCAGGACGAAACAGGCATAGTCGGGGATGTACTAATTTACGCTGTGATTACTACAAGACGAGAGGGGAAGGTAGAAGAAAATTAGCAATTAGACTGAAGTTGGCAGTAGGGCTGACTCACAACCGCGTCCCGACTACCTCGAAATGCGAGGAAGTAGGAACGAGAAACGACGGATCGTGATCGACGGGGGAAGTTCCGTCAGACTGACATGATCGCACTCGCAATTGAACAGCGATCGTTCCCCGGAGGACGTAAACGCGAATTAAGCCGCCGGTTCGGATGCGTCGACGGAGGACAAAGGCCGGCAAGTTATCGTGGTTAAACACGGACGAAAGTAAACGGCGGTAATGACGGTGGGAGGAAAAAGTACGGCCGACCAATACCGCTCCGTGACTACTTCCTGACATTCCGACGACTACGATCGTTATTTCTCCGATGAGAGACAAATTCTCGATTTCCAGGATCCTCGATAATTGTCCCCACGATGCATAATTCACGACACACGCCTCTATCGATCACGGGAGGGGGAAAGTTTAACAAATGAGCGGACCTCTGAGGGGGCGTTAAATTCGCAAACGGATCCACGAGCATACATACCTTAAACATTGCCAGTCTAGGTATTTAGGTCTTAAAAGGAGAATACCTTCGATATAAACACTTGTCAATTTAGCCACCATTATATAGTTATGTTAACTAACCGTAAGGGAAAATCACGCTCGTCAGCTCGTAAGGGCGAGTCGAGGCGAAACCAATGAAAGGAAAAGGACGTTCAACAAAGATCCAGGATTGGATCCTCGCTAAGTACGCCGAGGGCGACGCTCGTGAAAAGGATCAAGGGAAGACGGTGGGAATGGCGTGACGTGTGGATGATTGCGTATGCGTGAATGAGCGTGCATTACTGTCCTCCTGTGCACGATTGCGCGTATATTTCTGATCGCCAGTGCATACACGTGGAAAGATAATGGAAAGTTTTTATTTCGAATGAAGATAAGACAGTGTACTACCGGAGACTGGTGCGACTTATTGGTTAAGTATATTGTAAGCATCTATGTACATTTAAATAAATGCACGTGCGTATGGGAACGTCTCGTATACACGCGTGCAGCCCACATTAGGCACCTTACGCGCACATACACGTACGCAACACGCATACTCTAATGTAAAAAAAAATGTCTCGCCTCTGAAGGACAGAAAATATCGTAACGGGCATAATCGCCTCCAAAGCTACCCAGGAAATCGCTTTCGTCGAGATTAGCATTGTTTCGAAGGGACGGTATTTTTAAACAAGCCCCTTTCATTAATCGCACGAATAAAGTTGCGCGATCGTTTTGTTTCATAGAACTTTTTTACAATCTGCAAATTCCCGCCGAGGAACAGAATTCCGATATTTATGCAACATACTTTGTTCCTTTCCCAACGTTACAAGGCTCTCGTAGAATATGCGTGGTATACTCGTGTGTACGTGTTCGTGTACGTGGCTCAATGAGGAGTACTTAGCCCGTACTACGTAGTCGCGAATGTTTACATAGAAATACTCCCTAAACGTATGATTAGGTCGGACGTAAGACATTCCAATTAAGTTATAACTCGAGATGGAGGCTGTCTTAAGGAGGAACTACACCGAGTATATAAGAACGAATATAATTTTCCGCTTGCAAAGCCACCAAAGGGATATTCTGTTTTCTAAAGAGCAAAAAGAGAAAAACTTCTCCCTTCTACTGGGAAACGTGAAGAGAGCACTTTGCCGAGACTCACACGACAATTAAAGCGAAACGAAAAAAAGGAATAAAACGGGAATGATAGACAGAGAGTACAGAGAGATCATCTCTCTCGTACGGTTACACCTCATTTGCGATACTTTCGACGATACGTTTTAATCCTTTCCCGAAACATTGCTTTACTTCGGTCTACCCCGCAAAAATATTCCTTTGCATATCGTATACAAACAGACCTTGATCCATTGACCATAGAAAACGCGCGAGTCGAAGTGTTGTGAGGGTGAGAAAATGAGATGGAATTTTGTTTTGTCTCCCTTACGGACGTACTTTCCTTTCACTCCACGGCTCTAAACCTGAAGAGATCAGTCGCCCCCTCGCCGGTAACGATTCCGCTGGCATGTTTTTGCTCAGTTAATTAACACCAATTGTGCGCCGTTCCACTTCCGCCTTTTAGAATCCCCGTCGACCCCACCGTTCGCCTTCCTTTTTTTTTTCCCTTCGCCGTGACCGTGTCACCGTACACACCGATACGCTCGCCCGCGGACGCGCGCGAAGTGGCTCCCCTTTTTTTCTTTCGTTCCGCGTGACACACACACACAAACACACACACAGAAGCGCACACATATGCGCACGCACACAGAGCCAGACAGACAGATACACACGTACACACCGCATACCAGTTCCCTCTATCTCTCACCAGCCTCTCCCTGCCTCCCACTTTCTGCCTCTGCAGGTTGGATCGTGGAAGCTTGCCATTCAGGATATCGACCAGCTGACACGCCCAGCCCGACCACTCTCCCTCACCCTTTGTTCCTACCCTCGATTCATTCCTTCTTAGCTCTTCCTCGCTCCCTCTCCACCTCTCTCTCTCTCTCTCTCTCTCTCTCTCTCTCTCTCTCTTTTCCTTTCTCCCTTATCCCTTCCCGCCCTTACCCCATTCCCACCCCTTTTCCCAACGTTCTTTTTCGACCTCTTACCAATCTTTATCCCTTTCTCGGTTTCCTCGCTTACACCGCTTTTTCAGCACGATTCTCCCACATCGTCCCGCTCTTCGGCTTTTCCTCGATAAATTTTGTTGCAACCGCCGAATAAGCCCGTTCGCCAAACATCCATTGTATTCTTCGTAACGTTTGATAAGCAGTTTCTCGCCTGGTTAGCCTGCCGGTTTTTTTTTTGCATCGAACTTTGTAGGCAGACCTTGGTCCAGGATACCCTTAATCGCCATCCTCCTCGAATTAAAGAAAAAAAAAGGAACAAACAAAAAGGAAAAAGACCTGGTAGAGAGAAGCTCACATTTGATTATTTCCGTCGTACATATCACGGGTGAGCGAATTTTTTGCATTTTCGGATATACCTCCGATTTTGGCGGAACAACGTGAATAGGCACTTTACCGGCGATAACAATTACGAACTGTCGATGTATATTACGGGAGGAAGAGAATTGTTTTTGGAATATCGATAAACCTCTGAAAATGACCACGACGACACGCGGAGCCGCGATGATGAGAAAAAACTTGCATTCCCCGCGATGGTACAACGGAACGTAAACGATGTTCTTAATCCTGGTTTGTCTCTTCATTCCGCATGTACGTATCATGCAAGTATCTACATACTTCCACGTCCGCCCTACCAGAAAACATTATATACGATTTTTATGATTGTACATCCGTTATCTACTTGGAGTCTCTATCATAGCCGGAATGGAGGAAAAGAAACTAGCGTTTTATCGTTGTGATATATTCTATAGCATCTATATGCATTTATTCATACGTACGACACGTATGCATTCCTGCACGTATTTCTGCGTATGACGTTGTATACGTGCGCCTATTGTTTATGTTGAATTTCCAGGCCGCGTGTGAATGTAAGAGGAATTGGCACGTCTTCTGACGGCACGATAACGCGCTCTTCCGTAGATGGATGTTTAGACTTGTAGGGTATACCCACGAATTGTGCAATAGAGAATACGTTAAATGTGCTTGCATTAGATTGGAAAAATCTATTTGAGGTTCGCATTGCCGCAAACGCTGTAACCGTAGATTATGATCAAGCAAATCGCTTTTCCAAAAACCATCATTTAACGTTTGACAAGCTTGTAACGATACCTGTACAATGTGCGACATTTTTTTGTTTAATTAGGATCACGTAGAAAAGGATACAAAATTTTATTTGAATGTAAACGAAGAATATTTACTAGAACAACGGACTCAACGAATGAAGCCTGCGTTGAGAATAGTTCAGAGCTGTTGGACATTCCAATTCCTCAAAACAATCGCGGTTTATTATTATCATTACGATTATTATTGATATTATTATTATTGATACTCATATATATGTATAAACACTTTAACAAATTACGGCGATCTCTGTCCTCTGGCAGGATAAAACTTTTGCGTTATCGGCTGGCATCTATCGTGCCGCGTATTATTACCAAATACACGATCGTCGTTAAACCAAGGAGCACCATCGATACGCAGGCATCTCGGGATATAAAGAGGAAAACTATTAATACTATACAAATCGATCATCTTGTAAATACGAGTTTTATACAGAGCATTGTATTCGTTAAAAAAAGAGAGTACCTACTGCGAAGTAATATATACATATATACATATTATATATATATACATACACATATACATATTATATATATACGCAAATGTAGTGCACACAAAGAATGTGACTGTTCGCACATATTTAGGTAAATCACTTTTAAAGTATAGGGGAAAAAAAACAAAGTAGACTGGAGGAACGTCGGGGGACCGAAGTGAATACGTACGTTCGTTCGTTCGTTCGTTCGGTAACGATTCGGAGCAGCATGTGAAATTATTTATTTATCGAGGATCACTAGTTAATCAATGTGCAGCAAACGAGAGTATTTTCCAAAGTCGACGAGTCGATCAACGATAAAAATGAAAAATACTTAGGTATAGATACGGACGACGATGACGCCAGCGTGAACGTTATAACGATATTATTCCGGTCGCGTTGATGCGCAAGCGCAAAGATTTTAATAGACATAAAAATTGCTCAAATAAAACTTTTTAATCCTTGACCACCGTACGTAGTTGTAAAAATGTATATGTTTGCTTTAGATTCAGAGTCGTTAAACACAGAATGAACCTCGGCGACGTATTTAGATAATCGCGCGTCTTTTAAGAAGTGTATATACATACATACATAATATATAAATATAATCTTTAATTTATCTTTATGCTAGCGCATAAAAGGCGATGTCAGGAAGCGACAATGTCCCCCAGATATGGCGTGGCAAATTTCGTGGTTTAATTTTGACCAAGAAAACGCGGAAGGGGGAGCGTCACGATTATGCGTCGCTGTCGTCATTGTCGTTTTTAGATTACTTCGAGATGAAGATAGGACACGAAGAAATCGGCCACCGGCGTGCATATAACAAGACCACGACAGTTCAAATCGCGTTGTAACGAAAACTGCCAACTTCATATTGCAATATACGTTTAGTCAATCGTGGCGATGCGGATGCGGCGTGAGGAAAATAAGAGAGAAAGTAAGGCGGTAAAGGCAAAACAGACTTCAAAATCTGCCTTAAATCCATCGAACGTTGACTTTTTTTTAGCTAGGGCGATCGGTCGATACAGGAGAATACTCGAAAAAAAAAGAAAACAATTTTCCCACATTTCGTTGCACATTTTGACTTCTACACAAATTTACGCGGTCGCGTAATATTTTATGTATAATACTTGCTCTTCGAGGAACCGGATATATGCGCACGTATACTAATTTATATGCAAAGAAAATTTCGGTAAATTCAAGCAAATACCTCCAGAAAAACGTGTTCAACTGTATACATATTTTGTAACTTTGGTTATCTCTTAGCTTCGATAGAGGGATGATAATTTGTAACACGCTCAAATAAAATGTAAACCAAGTTACAAAATGTATAGTTAAATATGTCTAGCTGAGCATACTCGATTAAATTTATTGAGGATTTCTTTGCGCGGGGTTCAAATGGTTTAATATCGAAGAGGACGAGTGCCAAATGGAATGGATGCGGGTAGAGAATTAAACGAAACAATTCCCTCAGACAAAAGCGTGCACGGACTTTCAGAGATTTCCGTATACCGTGTTCGTGGTATGCGAGTCCAACTGCAACTGCTAAAGATGAACGTGTAAACAAGAATTCCATCACGTTCGGTTGCGCGGCACTGCCTTCCTAAGGTCAGCCAAATTTTTCGGTACTTTCGATCCCGCAGCATGATCGAATTACCGACCAATTTTCGACGTCCTTAGGACGGACATCCGACGCCAGGACAACGATGCCCCAATATTCAGAATTAAGTTCCGTGTCCTTCTCGCCTGCCGAGTCGAAAAGATTTCTTTGGACAGGATCCGTGCCGTTAAATGGTATCGATCGCCGTACGAAAGAACTCGAATACGGTGGCGCACGATTCGACGAGCAAAGGCCCAAACGAATTCGGAGTGATATTTGAACCGAAGGAAGAAGAACGAAAGTACGATGAGTATCGCATGCTGAGTCATCTCGACGAGAGTACCAAATTCTAAAATGTATTTAATAACACACTAACTGCATTATGTTGTAGGAACGTATTCTACGATCGTTAACGATAAGAACAATGTAGATATACACGGAATACATACATACCGACATACACAAATGTCCTCATAGATCGGGCAATTACTATCTCGGAACGGTTATATATACATATACATATATATATACATATATATATATACATGTATATATAAATGTGTTATTTATAAATACAGGCAAGAACGCGCGCGTGTATGTATAAATAAACACGTGTACCAGCACTTGGTAGATATAGGTACGCCATAAGTACTACCTATATTTCTGCGCGGTCGCAGTGCCGATACAAGAGGAAAAGAACAAAAGAAAAAAAAAAACAAGAGAGCGCAACGAGAACCGGGAAAACCATGAGAAATGAGGCGCGCGGGCGTACGCGTTATGCATTTGCACGACTGGGGCGTAACGGTGCGAATATAAATATATATATATACATAATAAAGTAACGTAGTCTTATAGAACCGAAGAGAAAAAAAAATAACAAAGAAAAAGTGTGACTGCTGTAATCGAATATGAATCGTTCGTGCGAGAATGCCGCGTAGACATACTATACCTATGAGAACGTGCGTGAATCTCCGTTGGTCTGTATTTTATTGTGGAAGTTCCTGTTCCTCGAGGTGACGATTATAGGGAGAAAAGAGTAAGAAAACCAAAGAATAAAAAGGAGGAGGAGGAGGAGGAGGAGGAGGAGGAGGAGGAGGAGGAGGGGGCGGAAGAGGAAAAGAACGGAAGACGCAGAGCTTCACCGAGATTTTGTAGATCTTATCCGATCGCGTGGATGCCTCGATATCTGCCCGACATTTCTTTCCTACTTTCTTATGCGACTAGTAACAGGCGATCTTTTTTGCTCCACTAACCGGCGAAAGTTAATCAAAGTCCGGGGATGCGACCCAGCGCGATACGATCGCAAGAAGTCCCGTGTTTGTAATGACCAGGAGGACGGGCAGGTTACGGTGCGCCGTTCATTTATTATTAGCCGTGCGTTAATAAGGCCGTTTTTTGTAATATCCGAATAAAATGCATGGACGATAACAACGTATATAGCTTACCGGCTCACCCACCATCGATAACTCGCATCTAACGCTAGCCACAGAATCGCCCATCGCGTTCCGTCGCAAAACGGTTGGTCGAATAGCGCAAACGTGAATTGATATCTCGAGAGGGTTACGAAGGATTACACGAAGCTCGAATCGTCGTTTATAGCGTCCAGAAAACGAGGAGGAGCTACGCGAAAGTCATTGCGCGAGGCTCTTTGCAAAAATCGCGAAAGCAAGACTGTCAATTTGCAATATCGATCACCGCGGGTGCATTCAGAGAATCAAGCTGAAGCCCGAGCATAAAATAAAAGAATGAGGTACCGATCTCGACGCAATGCTTTTTCCGCGCGATTACGTTTACGAATCCGTTTGTCGAAGGCGTCTGCTTCCCTAGGCTCGATGCACTTCCATTTATAGCGATCCGTTGCGTCGGATGTTAGACGCATTGCATGCATCGAATACGAACACGGTCCACGAATAAGATTAGCCTTACCGATAATGCACCCCGCTTGCCTTCGCACAACTGCCCTGCGCTCGAAAAATCGTTACGATCGATGCTTCGGTATTCGATGTAATCGGAGCTTCGAGTTTGTCCTCGCGAAAAACGAAAAACGATTCTAACGTTTCTAAGCTGATCCAGATCCGTCGTTTGTGCACCTATTTGAATAACGTGGCGCATTGGCCATGCTAGATTGCGATTAAGACTTTTTACGGATTTTAGGACTTCTCGTACTATTGCGAATAACGAATACCAGGAAACACTGACGAAATCTCGTCTACGGTACGTACACGGATATCAATGAAGTTCGTCAGTGTAATTGAACTATGTCGACAACAGCGGTGACTCTAATTATAGCCGTGGAATTGCCAGCAAGTTGTGAGAAAAACATGCGTGAATAGTTGAAAGAAAATAGCAGAGAACATTTTCACATTACCATTATCACAATCTTTGACTAACTTCTTTTTGGACGTTCATCGAAAAATACAAGGATCGAAGAAGTCAGTTATATTCGAGTAATAAAGTTCTTCGCTCGCCAAGCCACTGATGCAAAAGCAGATATTGGAAAACCGATATTTTACATTCCAATTTCACGTTTCGTCGAAAGAATTTTTTTTTTTTTTAGACAAGGTTAAAAAACATAGAGTGTCGCAATAATGGAAACGTCAAATATTTTCCGATATTCTGCATCGACTATGTACAAGAATTTTTCTCATAAGCGGCTGAGTATCGGCGACTGTAATTACGGTTACGCTTCCTTTAGACATAGGCATATTACCCTCGTCAATTTCATTGAAACCGCTGAACGCGGTGGCTGCTCTTACGAGGATTTGTAGCTTACCGCGGTTCTACACGCAAACGTGAGCGGCTTTCGCCGCGGATAAGCCGCTTTTAACCGTTTCGTTTTGCGACGATAAAACGTCCGACGTTTTTATGCCGTTCCTTTCCATATCGGCACGGTCGAAACTGGCATCCAGCGAGCGCGATTCAAGGCAAAAGGAGGAGTTGTAAATACATATATCAAGTGATGAACAAGAGAGGATGAAAGTGAATGAAAGAGAGAGAGAGAGAGAGAGAGAGAGAGAGAGAGAGAGAGAGAGAGAGAGAGAATGGCACAGAAGGAAGGAAAAGCATAAAAGGGAAAAAGAGAAAAACGCGCATTAATTTCAAACAATCGACCGGGTTATAAATGCGTTGTAACTGGACTGCTCGTGTTAACTGCCAGGAAACGTGGACATTAGAACGTATATACATACGTGAGCGTATCGCGCACCCGTATCGTTTAATTCAACGGGATAAAAGAGACAAGGGGCGGGGGGGGGGGGATAAAAAAAGCAGAGGCTCTCCTAGTTACTTGCTCATTGAAATAATATTCTAAATAACGTTCGTAAGAGAACAAAAGTCTAGGTACGCATCAGTATAATGAGAAATAATTTTACGTACAAATAAGTAAGGAGATGCACAAGCACCGACAGCCTCGCGCACACAGATCCATCCAGCTGAACGTTAAGGACGTGCCCCGTATTTTACACTCTCTACGACCCGCATACGCATTTTGATTATCCTAAGAAGAGGGGTAATTGGGGAACGACGAAGAAAGTAACTGTACGCTTAGCGGGTTCGCAATGTTCCGACATTTTGATCGGAAATGCGTAAGAGGATGAACAAACTCGAGTTAACTTGTCTTGCTTACAATGCATATCGAATTATTACTTTTGTATTAATGTATTAAATTACGTTATACGTACCTTGTTTTTTGACATAAACACGATCATACCATTAGAATCAAAGGCATCGAGTAAATAAGTAAGCGAATAAGGAAAAAAATGTGAGAGTGTATTGCACTTTTGTGGCAAAAGAAGGAAGCCTATTATACATTTAACGTTTTTCAAGTGGGCGTCATAAATATTTTCTCTCGAGTTATCGCGTTTTATCCGATGCAGAGGCATTTTTGCACGACGAGTTACCTCGTTCACTCGGTCCACGAGTTAAACAACACAACGTCGTACTACGCGCGTCGATATATACGAAATTCGTTGCCATTTAACCCTCTATGACTCAGATTTCTTATCAAATTCCTCTGCCAATCATTCTGTAATCTCATATTTTATAGAGCTTTACGTTGTAAACGAAGAACGAGGGGGACGCTTAAGCGAGGGAAAGCCATTTAAAAATCATAGAGTGACTTATGGATCCATTCATCTGCGGAGAAATGATAATTGATCTGAGGTCGTGCGTAGAAATATAATATTACATGAAAGTCAACGCAAATTATAGAGGGTTAAGAGCACAGTATAATACCACGCCTTCAGCTACTCAACGTGCACCGCGTTTATCGAGAAACGATCGTACAATTACAGCCGAAAATACGTCTGTCTGCACAGCTTGATCGACGTCTCAAGGGTTTCTCGTCTAACATTCACGGATATAAAACAGAAAACGCCAGTTCGTTAAGAGGAAAGTCAGGATTGCAATCGTGTGCGCGCGTCTGTCTGCGTGTGCGTTCACGAAAGATCACGATTTCTATATATGTATAAGGTCCATCGCTGTAAACCGAATTACAGTCAGCATGTATGGCATGTGAGTAATTACAAGCTTGCACTCGCGAAGTATAAGGCGGGGGCTGCACTAAAGAAGAAAAAAAAAAAATAAGTGAAAGAGAAACACCTGGGACATACCACCGTCAATGGCGACGAATATAATATACATTGTTACGTAACAAGTATAATACAAACGTGTCGTTGCATGATCGATATACCTAACAAACTATTACTACGTGATACGACATTATTATGTAAAGTTTTTATTGCGTGAGTAAAATTATGTTATGGATCAAAATGTGTACCTTGTAAATAATAAATCTCGTCCTTTTCTTCGTGCATCGAAGATACTACCGGCCCGAACTTGTCCTGGTTTTGTGCACCGTAAGATTCAAGGTATCGACTACGAGAGATTTATTCTTGAATTTGAGAAACTTCGTAATCTCGATGACGTTAAGATAGAAGACTTGTATCCTGAATTCGCGGATAAATGCTCGTTCAAAAGTATACCGCTCCTGGATTGAAAGCCTTTAACGTTTAAGAAACGTCTCTATGATTTTCAAATAAACGACATGAACGCGCTGTATCTAAACGGTAATCAACAGCCCTTGATAAGCTCACCATGTACCGACTTGCGATTCCATGAATGTATAGGCAAAGGTAAGTTCAGAGATATGATTACAGATGGCCACACTGCAACATCTGTGGCGGCAAAAGAAACTTTCTTCACAGACGAGCAACTGAGGAATAACCAGATTCTTCGCCTCTATCTTCGAAAATACCTCTCTAATTTTTCTATATATACGAATGCCCTACAAAGGTCCATTCAAGCTTAACAAAGAAGTGCAGAGACAAACCTAGAAACGAAACAGATCTCTTTCTTTTCTCTTTTTCGTTTATAGCAATTATATATATAGCAGATAAAGTTTTGAAGAGAACCATCGACGAAAACGTACCTTCCCCGTGCTACCAATGATAGAAAATAAGGGCGTTTAAAAATACCGTTCTCCGGATAATAGTCTATTCTATACAATATTAACTTACGGTTGTCTGACAAGTGCTACTTTTTTTTTGTGCGATTTCTGGACGATTGTTTCAATGCAAAGATTTTTAATTTGTACGATTTTTTTTGTTCAATTATTATTTGAATTATGTTTAATTATTATTATTAAATGAATTACAGCTATTGTGTAAAGAGCAGTAGAAAGAAATGATCATAGTTTGACTCGTTGTAAACATAAACGCATTAGTCGGTGTAACAAAATTTACGGGAACCATAGCCAAAACAT
Source organism: Ampulex compressa (assembly GCA_038496175.1). Taxonomy (NCBI): domain Eukaryota; kingdom Metazoa; phylum Arthropoda; class Insecta; order Hymenoptera; family Ampulicidae; genus Ampulex; species Ampulex compressa. The sequence continues at coordinate 183,021 of JBCFXI010000264.1, read as the reverse complement.
ACTCAGAATTTGTTGATCAACGGAACTTGACATTGTCTAGAATCGTTTGTATTGGATAATATTCGGGTACAGATGGTTGAAGGGAAAAAATCGCGTATTCGGAGAAACTTTGAATTTATTGTTCGGTAAAGTTTGTTGGTATTAGAGATGTGTTGACCGCAGTTTTTTTTGTTTTCTTCTGGTGAACTTGCAATGTGTCTATTAAAGAGATTTATTTCGTATAAATTACTCATGCTTAAATATTGGGAGTGATTTGTAAAGTACAGAGACTTCCTTCTGAGGTTATTCAACTTAAGGAAAGGTGAAATCGGATTGTATTTGAGTACCCAGGATTAAAAAGATACAACCATGTTTTTGGAAAAACTCCGAATTTATTGCTCCGTAATTCTCAACTCTATATACATTATTTGTTCTTAACAAATACGTCCAAATAAATTTTACAAAGTTTTGCAGCTATTAGCTCGCTATTCTTCGCGATCTTAAGAACATACCTTGATCGCGAGGAATACCGTGGGTCTCACCACGTGGAGGTTGCTGCGACTAAAGACATTGTATAAATGCAATCAACTAAACTAAACCCACTCATTTCTCCATTCTCATCCTTCCATTCTCAGTCTTACAAAAATACGCTAATCATTCGATCCATTCCGTCGTTTATCCAGCTTTCCAATGCATAAGCAATGACAAAATATGAAAGTGGTGAGTAAAGACATGAAACGAGAAACTCGCGACGCGACGAATTCTTATCAAGAGCACCAGGGGTTCTCTGACCCGAAGAAGGCCACGGCTGAGAGTGAGATTCTTCTTTCTTCTGTCTTCTCTCTTCTCTCTTCGGTACCAAAGCTGAAAGCTAGTAAAGGGAAAAGCAGGTTATCGATATGTCAGTCAGTATAAACATCAGTAAAAGCGAGTTAAATCGGTATAAGAGGCTAAGGGAGGAGTGAGGTATACAAAAAGAAAACACCAGAAACGAGGAAAGGAAGGGATGTTGTTGCTTCGCTGGGATTACGAAAAATGAATTCTGGCCGTCCGCATCGCCGTATGTACACTCTGCGGGGCGAGCGATGGGGCCGACCTCTAAAGTCGTTCAAAATCGAAACATTTCGTTTCGTCAACAGTCGTCTTACGCCGGGTTAATGCTCGTACATTACCCGACAATTCATATTTTGCCGAATTTTTCTCGTAATACTTTTGCGAAACCTCATTTTTTCGATGCTCACGATGCACGTGCGTACATTCTACCATCTCTCGCAAATTAATTCACGATCGAATGCGTCGTTCGATTTGATCTACAAAAAAGAATATCGTACTTGGTAATTCTCGAGTTTGGCTTTTTTTCCTTGCGGTCTTGAAAAGGGTCGATAAAGTCGGTTTTCGACGTCTAAAACAACACAGATGCAAAAGTTTATCCCTAAAGCACATTTTTCCAATTTTTAAAGCTAACACCCTCCTTTTCCATCTCCTTATACTGAAAATAATTTATATTACGTACCGTAATATTATATTCACCAGTCCCTGTAAACAATACAACTAAATATATTGGTATGCATTATATCGACTGCGATTATAAGTTTCTGCACAGTTTGTAAATCGCGCGCATGTCGATCGTAGAGTCGATAAATTAGATCCAGCCGGTCCCTGCCGCTTGATACCTCCACAGCAGTATTCCAGCTTCTCGTTGCTCCCCTTCAGCGGTCAGAAGACAAATTATTGGGTCTGTGTGATAAATCCACCGCCACATAACTTCGTGGAAAATGTAAATTTAAACTCAAATTTCAACGGTGATGCATGGTAAACGCGCGATTCCTATTTACGTTACGCACTGTACTTAAATTATTATATAAAATGGAAATATTCTGTTGAGTTAAACAGATATTTTCGTTCCTTAAATGCGATTTGCGAGATAGATAGCTATGTAACCTAATGCAACCTATTTTTAAGCTGTTTAGAGACCAAAGTAGTGAACTCTACTTTTAGGAATTTAAAAAATTGGAGTCGCAAAGAAATGGATTGATACTTATCAGTTTATCATTAAAACAAATTCCTTTTATAATTAGGTTTAACAGCGTTAAATAACAAACATTTTTATGACTGATGAATAATAAATAATTTGCTTTACAAGTCAAGAAGATTCAGTATAATAAAATGTGTACTTGGTAAAGAAGAGACGAGACATATTTTTTATCTTAATTTTTAAAAACACGCCCTCTGTTCGGTATACTATATTTAAGCTATAAAACAATCTAACCTAGTAAACTTATGCTACATTTGAAAATTTCGAGAATAATTCACAAGTAAAATTGAGCAACGTGAGCAACGACGGTTCATATTCAGCTACCATCTTTTTACTCGATACCTACTTACATTTGATTTTATTAAATAAACTTGTGGCGGGATAACATTCAATTTTACTTTCAGTTTAGCGGATAAAACCTAAATGCGTTTGCAATGCTACATCATCGAAGAACAAAACAGCTACTCGATTTTCAAAAGATATAATTTTTATGTAAAGTTTTAAAGTAAAGTTTGCATTGTAACACAGAGTTAAATTCCTGTTAAATTAGAGTTAACGTTCGATTCTTCTTACACTCAATTTTCGTATTTATTCCAAGAAATTCATATGTAGAAATGTAATACGTAAGACATCGATTTAAAAAATATTGTAATAAATTAATGTAAGAATTTTAGACGTTAGTAGTAGAACTAAATAATTTATTCCAATATAAAAGCATAAGCATATGAAATATTACTATAGATTCATAAAGTATTATTCAGCCATTTATTACACACTACGAATGACAACACATTGGACTACTTTTTCAACACAAAGTAATGTCCTTAAATTTAAACATATAATACAGGACGTAGTGCTGAAAGTAGAAAGTAAATAGATCGGGATAGATAAAGATACACAACGAAATACAAAAGTTATAATATAATAAAGAAACACGATTTCCAAAAAATTATTTCTCAGTGGCATTGCATGTACATATTTTTCCTTTTCTCAAGAGACGATCTGGGGTTAGCTTTAGAAACTGAAAATGTTAGAGCAAGAGAGACAAAGCGAATTTATAACGTAGGCTTCTGTGAGACCCGCTATTCCTGCGGCCCACATCGAAATCTTGCTGTCATCGTCTACTTTAAATCGATAAATCAACATGTCGCACGCTATCAAAAGATATGCACAGGTTAATACAACATTTTTCGCTATTTGTAACGCAAGCTTTTCTCGCGCCTACTCAGGACGTTTCTAGACGTATATTCATGGCGTCACTACCGCTTACTACGTTGGTCGTCATGTTCGCCACTCCTGTGTACGAAACTCTGAATCGTAAAGAACCGAAAACATGCGAGTAAGGTAATTATAATTCATATCACACATCTCTTGATTATTCGAATGACAGAAAATGTTTGTATTCCAACACTGTTGATGTGTGAGAGAAGAAAATATGACAGAACCTTCGGGAAAATCGTCGAAGCTTCCGGTCCACGGTTTCTAGAATCTTCAAAGCTCAATAAAAGCGAACACAGCGCGCCACTATTCGACAGTCGGACAAGTGACTGCGCGCGCAATCGATCTTGTTTCGGAACGAAGTACAAAGCTCCATTGTTCTTCTTCGTATTCACAGAAATCAACGCTAATTTGAAATAGGATAGATTTCAGTTTAATTAGCTAATCATACGAGAAGCTTAATATCTTGCCCGTTAGTCTGAGAAAATTTAAAGGGACATAAGGGAGGTGAGGGAGAATATTGCACTCAAGATGCCAGAGGACGTCACCATGGCCGATGCCGGCGAAATGGAGACTTTCGCATTTCAGGCAGAAATTGCACAATTGATGAGCTTAATCATCAATACATTCTATTCGAACAAGGAAATATTTATTCGAGAATTGATCTCCAATTCATCCGATGTAAGTGACAGATAAAGTTTTGTAAATTACTACATTGGTATCCATACTTCATCAACGATCTGTGAACACAATTCGCATCTATATTAAAAGTAATAAAATAGCTTTCACCATGTCTATACATGCTTTTAAAAAATTGGATGATTTGAGAAAACATAAGGTGACGCAGTATTTTAATAAAAAGATTTTAAATGTTACAGGCTCTGGATAAAATTCGATATGAATCGTTGACAGACCCTTCCAAACTGGAAAGTTGTAAAGAACTATTTATAAAAATCATTCCCAACAATAATGATCGTACCTTGACTATCCTGGATTCGTAAGTATTATTTTGTACTACAGAAATATATAGAATTTAATGACATTAAACATGTGCAATATAATTTCACAAGTTATTAAACAAGGTATATGAATAATTTTTGTATAGTGGGATTGGTATGACTAAAGCGGACCTTGTGAACAACTTGGGTACTATTGCTAAATCTGGAACGAAGGCCTTCATGGAGGCTTTACAAGCTGGAGCTGACATCTCGATGATCGGCCAGTTTGGCGTCGGATTTTACTCTGCTTATTTAGTAGCAGACAAGGTCACAGTGATCTCTAAACATAACGATGATGAACAATACTTGTGGGAATCATCGGCTGGTGGATCTTTCACTGTTAGACTAGACAATGGAGAGCCTATTGGAAGAGGTACCAAGATCGTTTTGCATATCAAAGAAGATCAAACTGAATATCTGAAGGAGTCAAAGATCAAGGAAATTGTGAAAAAGCATTCCCAATTTATTGGATATCCCATCAGATTACTGGTTGAAAAGGAAAGGGATAAAGAATTGAGTGAAGATGAAGAGGAAGAACCTTCAAAGGACACTGAGAATGAAGACGATAAGCCTAAAATAGAAGATGTAGGGGAAGATGAGGATGAGGATAAACCAAAAGATGAGAAAAAGAAGAAGAAGAAGATAATTAAAGAAAAATATACGGATGACGAAGAATTAAATAAGACAAAACCAATTTGGACAAGGAATCCAGATGATATAACGCAAGAAGAATATGGCGAATTTTATAAAAGTCTAAGCAATGATTGGGAAGATCATTTGGCTGTAAAACATTTTTCAGTAGAGGGTCAACTAGAGTTCCGGGCGCTGTTATTCATCCCACGTCGAGCACCTTTTGACTTGTTTGAAAATAGGAAGAGAAAAAACAACATTAAACTATATGTCAGAAGAGTTTTTATTATGGACAACTGTGAAGATCTCATACCTGAATATCTAAACTTTATTAGAGGTGTTGTAGATAGTGAGGATCTTCCTTTGAATATTTCGCGTGAGATGTTGCAGCAAAATAAAATTCTGAAGGTTATTAGAAAGCACTTGGTTAAAAAATGTTTGGAACTGTTCGAAGAATTGGCAGAAGATAAGGAGAACTACAAAAAATGCTACGAACAATTTTGCAGAAATTTGAAATTAGGTATTCATGAAGACGGTCAGAACAGAAACAAGCTATCCGAGCTTCTCAGGTATCACACCTCTGCGGCTGGAGATGAAATGTGCTCGTTGCAGGACTATGTTGGTAGAATGAAAGAAAATCAGAAACATATATATTATATAACTGGTGAAAATAGAGACCAAGTAGCCAATAGTTCCTTTGTGGAAAGGGTGAAAAAACGTGGTTTTGAGGTTGTTTATATGACAGAGCCAATTGATGAGTACGTTGTGCAACAATTGAAAGAATTTGATGGCAAACAATTGGTTTCCATTACCAAAGAGGGTTTAGAACTTCCAGAAGATGAGGAGGAGAAGAAGAAACGTGAGGAGGACAAAGCTAAATTTGAAAATCTATGTAAAGTTATGAAGGATATATTAGACAAGAAAGTAGAAAAAGTGGTTATCTCTAATAGACTTGTCGATTCACCATGCTGCATCGTTACCTCGCAATATGGATGGACGGCAAACATGGAAAGAATCATGAAAGCGCAAGCACTTAGAGACACGTCGACCATGGGTTACATGGCAGCCAAGAAACATCTAGAGATTAACCCAGATCATCCGATAATGGAGAATTTGAGGCAGAAAGCTGAAGCAGACAAGCACGACAAATCAGTCAAAGATTTAGTCATGCTTTTGTTTGAAACTGCTCTGTTATCTTCTGGATTCGCACTAGAGGATCCACAAGTGCATGCATCTAGAATATATAGGATGATTAAACTTGGCCTCGGCTTTGAGGATGATGACACACCAATTATAGAACAAGAGAAAATGGAGACTGAAGTTATTCCGCCATTGGAAGGAGATGCAGAAGAATTATCCAGAATGGAAGAAGTAGACTAATGCCCTGCCATTTAAAACTTCTAATCCCAAAGACCTTTAGAACGTAGAAAGACTGTTATAAAATAATTCTATTTAAAGTATTAAATAATTTTTATTTTATTTTTTTAATACAACAGAGTAATGTTATGCGTATTTAGGAATATGCAATAATTTAATGATATTTATAATCATTTTCTAAATATGCAAAGAAAAAATGTTGCTGTGCATATTACCTCAACATCATTCAAAATAAATGTAAACTCGATACTACTCTCTCTGAAAGTTTACTTTGTAAAAGGCTTTTCAATGCTTACATTACTATTGTGATCATTTCATACTATTGCATTGCTTAAATTTACCATTCATACTTTTGTCATTCCATGATGTCATGATTATTATAGAGCAAAATGTTAAAACCGTTGTAATGCGTAGTTCTGTGCATAATAAAATTGATCTATGCTTACTATATTTAATACAGTTGATACTTTACTTCATATTCCCCTTTTAGTAATCACTATCGACCATGTTGTGTAATTCAATCCCGTTCGCAATTCCAATTTGAATGAAAATGTTAATGTAAATAGAAATATTACGAATCACGAAGAGATGTTTTACCATGATATCAATATCCTATATTAATATTTTATGGCTCGACATCTTTTATCCGCCATAAATCGTAAAGTCCGCACAAGTAATAAAAAATCATTAGCTTTATATAAACGGATTAAAAATAGATATGCCCAATATAGGCTGGAAAGCGCGGCAAAAGCAGCCCGGTTTGATCTAACTTTAAGATAATCGAAAAACTAGGATAGTTGGCTTTCGTGGAGTTATCCGAAGGCATGAACCTTGTAAGAATTCTAATTTTTCAGTTGCATCGACGAGAACTCCACCGCCAAGCCGCCAGTAGAGAGCGACACCGGTGTTTGTCGAGGTGTCGCGTGTTGCCACATCACCACCAAGTCAAACATGTGTGCACGATGTTTCTATGTAGATCGCGCTCGTGCCGACTCCGCCACGATACACGGAAAGCGTGAGTTTCTCTACCTCCGGTTCAACATGTCAAATTTTTCTTGAATTACCGAGGGATATATACGGCAGAATAAAGGACACAAGTGTGATACATCCGGGCTTGTAACACGATTATTTCGGTACAACTTCAAGTGAGAAATCTTTTATTCTTTCTCCGTGAGTATCCGTAGTAAACGAACGGCAGAATGAGCGCACCACAGGGGCCAGTGAAACTGAGAAACGGAATTGTAAAGCAAGTAAGAATACTTAATTCCCTCTGACCCTATTTCTCGATTGTTGCTTTAATATAATTTGAGCCATTATGTATCAGATAATAAGGTTTAGCATTTTTATGGAATATAACCTAATATCATGCCACCATTCCACTAACGTATTACACAGCTGTGAAGAACAACAGTCTTTAAAGCATATGGTTTACGAATAGGGATCCTTTTGTTTCGGACTTTTATCTCAGTGGTAATGAATTAACAAAGATCATTTTGCAACATTTTTCAGTAACTATATTTATCTTTTTAGTTTATGATTATGCATCATATACTTTACTAGTATTCCTCATGGCACACTGCAACATGCTTTGCCTGTTTCCATTATTACAGCATGTTTGATAAAAATGTATTAATATTTTCTGTAAAATGCTTTATCAAACAATATTTTTCTGAAATTCAACACTATGCATGATTTTCCTTGAAGGTAACATCAGGAGATACTATTGTTATCCGTGGTCAGCCAATACGTGGTCCACCACCTGAAGTCACAATTACCTTATGTAATATTACTGCTCCTAAATTGGAACGTTGGAAAGGAAATGACAGGTATTTATTGTTATTATATTATGATTAATATCTTAATTCATTGTTTAATCAAATTATTTATAGTATCGATGAAAGTAAAGATGAGCCTTATGCTTGGGAAGCTAGAGAATTCTTACGTAAAAAGCTGATTGGACAAGATGTTACTTTTGCTACGGAAAAGTCTGTTAATACAAACAGAACATATGGCACTGTTTGGCTGGGGAAAGGTATATAAAAACTACACATTGCTCAATGAAATAGTAGAATATACATTGCTACCTATAATTTTTTTGTATAACAGCAGATAAAAATGGAGAAAACATAATCGAAACTTTGGTTAGTGAGGGTTTGGTAACTGTCAAGAAAGATACTCGTAATCCAAACCCTGAACAGACTCACTTGATTGAATTAGAAAATGCTGCAAAAGCAGCGAAAAAGGGTAAATGGTCAGACTCACCGAGTTCTGAGCATATTCGCGATATAAAATGGGTGGTCGACGATCCACGAAAATTAGTGGAAAAGTTTGGCAAGAAACCTATCAAAGCTGTTATTGAATTTGTCTTTGACGGTTCTACCGTAAAAGCATTTTTGTTACCTGACTTCTACAATATCACACTCATGATATCTGGCATTCGTTGCCCTGGATGGCCAAATCGACGTGACAATGCAGTAGGTGACCCATACGCAGATGAAGCAAGATTCTTCGTGGAATCTCGTTTACTTCACAGGGACGTTGAGATAACACTCGAATCAGTTAATAATAACTTCTTTATCGGCAGTGTTCTTCATCCTAAAGGTCAGTAGATGTTACAAAAGAATCCGCTGAGCTGCCGATTTTCAATGACATTCAAGTGTACTTAGTGATATCCATTTAAAACTTTTCATGACATCGTTCTTTAAAGAAATATATTCCACTAACAGTGGAACACCAATAATTAAATTAACAATGTAAATAATTATGTTCGTCAGGTAACATTGCAGAAATTTTGCTCAATGAAGGCTTTGCCAAATGTCAGGACTGGTCGATAAGTAACAGCAGAGCTGGAGCAGAAAGACTGTACCTGGCTGAAAAAGCTGCCAAGGATGCACGACTCCGGTTATGGAAGGATTATAAACCTCCTAGCCCACAAATTGAATTTACCGGCACAGTTGTTGAAGTTATTAATGCCGATGCGCTCATCATTCGAACGCAAAACGGAGAAAACAAGAAAGTTTTCTTAAGCAGTATTCGACCACCAACCAGAGAAAAGAAGACTAATGAAGATAGTAACGCACCAAGACCAAAAGATTTTAGGCCACTGTACGATATACCATGGATGCTAGAGGCCCGCGAATTTTTGCGCGAGAAATTTATTAGAAAGAACGTGAAAGTTGTTGTGGACTATACTCAACCTGCGAGGGATAACTTGCCGGAAAAATTATGCTGTACTGTCACGTGTGGTAAAACGTAGGTCTTACTTTACTTGTTACATTTATTGTATTCCTCCAATAAATGCATGAAGTGTATGTTAATGCCATCTTTAAATTTTGTATATTTTTAGAAATATTGGAGAAGCATTAGTGTCAAGGGGATTGGCAAGAGTAATTAAATACAGGCAAAGTGATGATCTACGATCTTCTCACTATAACCTGCTCCAAGTTGCTGAAAGTAAAGCAGAGAAGTCTCAGCATGGTTTGCACGCGAAGAAGGATGTTCCTGTACATAGACTGGTGGATCTTTCCAATGATCCGCCAAAGGCAAAGGCGTTCTTAACATCTCTGAAACGCGCGCAAGGCATCAAAGCCGTAGTGGAATTTATCACAAGTGGTTCGCGTCTGAAACTCTTCTTGCCAAAGGAGGATCAAATCATCACTTTTGTTCTGGCTGGTATAAGAACACCACGCTGTCAAAGAATACTCTCCACTGGTGGTGTGAGCAAGGCTGACGAATACGGGGAAAAAGCATTGGCCTTCACAAAAGAGCACTGTTTCCAAAGAGATGTGGAAATCAAGATTGAGAGTACGGAAACTAGGGGAAGCGGATTTATAGGCTGGCTAACTGTCAACAATATTAATATGTCGGTTGCACTTGTGGAAGAAGGGCTCTCCGAAGTAGTGACTTTCCCAGATTATGGTGAGCTGACAAGAACATTGAAAACCTCAGAAGAGCGTGCTAAAGCAAAAAAACTAAATGTAAGTATTTAGCTCATCGATCTTCGTATTGCAGCTTGTTGCAAACCGAAACTAAGAAAAAAATCTTTCGTGAAAATTACGCCCATTTCTTCTTTCATCACAGATGTGGAAAAATCGTGTAGAGGTGCAAGTGGAGACTGATAAGATCGAAGATGAGAAAGAAGTTGGGGAGAGGAAGATTAATTACCAAGAAGTAGTTATCTCCGAGGTCACCGACGATCTTCACTTTTATGCACAGAACGTTGATCAGGGCAGCATGCTGGAAACTATGCTCGTGCAGTTGCGTCAAGAATTGGCTTCTAATCCGCCGTTGCCCGGTGCTTATAAGCCTATCAGGGGAGATTTGGCGGTTGCTAAGTTCAAGGGAGACGACGAATGGTACCGCGTAAAAATAGAAAAGATCTCCGATACAAATGTCAGCGTTTTCTACATTGATTTTGGGAATCGAGAGGTCGTCAACGTTACGAGAGTGGCTGATTTACCGGCACGCTTTGCGACGGACAAACCATATGCGCACGAGTACACGCTTGCATGTGTCATGCTTCCGTATTCCTGGGTGATTATTTCTGAATCCTTATAAGTATCCTGTCTAGGATTGTGACATTGTTTTCACCTGCAGATGGACGACATGAGAGCAGCCATAGAAGCTTTCAAAGAAGACGTAATTGACAGTAAAAGATTGCTACTGAATCACGAATATAAGCTGAATAATATTCCTGCGGTGACTCTGGTGGATGCCACTACGAACGAAGATATCGTAAAAAAACTTATATCGGACGGACTGTTACTTGTTCAGAACCATCGTGATAGAAGGCTCTCTAAATTGGTATGTGCTTTTTTTTAACATAGGTTTTTAATTAGGTTTATGCCGGTTTACTGCAATATAAACTTTGTATTTATATTACCATCGTTTGGCGTAGGTCGAAGAATATAAAAAGGCTGAGGAAGATGCAAAACACAAACGTCTTAACATCTGGAGATATGGCGACATACGGGCAGACGATGAGAAAGATTTTTGATTGTAATAACTTGGAATTTTTAACGAGTAATTAAAGGAAAATGATTGATACAGGAAGAAAAAGAAACCATGTTCCAAACAGCATAATAAATTCACGCAGATCTATCACAAAGATTTACAAAAGTAATGAACGTGAATATGAAAGTTAAATGTTGCATTAATCATGATACAATTCTTTTTCAGTATATAAAAAAAAAAAGTGTATTGTACATAACAATTTTATTGATCCATATATCTGAATGATACAGTATCGCATGTGGTATAGTATATATTATCACAAATCATTTTTACTTGATACTGCCATGTATTAAGTTTAGTCATAAATGAATTTTGAAGGCGTATATAACAGCTAAAGAATTCATATTTCTTCATGTTCATGTGCAATTTATTTTTGATCTACGCGTTTATGAGGAAACGGTAATTTGCCTTTTAGATGTAACATACGTTTAAAGTTGTCATGTACAGACATTATAATAACAAAGGTAGAACATAGGTGGAACAATCAATGAATTTGGAACAACTAATTTAATTGATTATACCTGATGAGTTGAGAAAACAAGAGTCCATATCAAAAAGTGTATCTCAATGGTTTCAATAAAAGTGGCATTGGTGAATCATCAAAAAACAAATACATACATTTCGAATATAGATTATGAATTTCGTATCAACGGAATATACGTATATACAATTACTTGGAATTATTACTACATGATAACAGTAACGATCACGCTCGTACTTTAAGGATATTTCGTATTTTTCACACTATTTCTGTATTACTTTTGATGTTTACTCAATCTATTTATACAACCTATTTGTGATATTACTAATGCCACTGTACTTATGCTAAACATAAAGTATGAATGAAAAATGCTTGCCAAGGGTATAAAAGCTCTAACTGTTTTCATTTAATCACAAGGAATTGTAAGTATATCTTTGCATAATAATATCTGTTCTTTGATGTGACTATATGTATCAATTAATGCAGTCTTTCCTTTACTATGTTTGGCAGTAGAATGTTCTCTAACTTGCATCATCGTTGTCCGTTAACTTCTACGTAATTTATGAAATATGAATATAAAGTTATGCTGACGGACGTTGACTTATTACATAATAAAATTTTTACCTAACAATTTGTAGTCAAAAAATGTGCGTACATAGTTAACAAAGGGATAGCATAATGACAGCGACGAAAACATTGTTATGGTCATCAAAGTCTAATGAAATTGGTGTAATCAGTGTATAATAGTTATAAATCTAGAATCGCGGAAAACTTGGCACATACACGTGCAATCTAAGTACATATATCTCAAGCTGTAAGCTTGATATATGCAGCATATTTAAGGTATATTTACTCTCTAAAAAAACCACTAGAAATTTCATATTGATATTTAATAACGTGCATTAAATGAAAGCTGTATTTGATAAGCATCATGCACCAAGGTATTTATATTGTTCTTTTTCTTTTATAAGGAATCTACATCGTGCGAAAAAAACGGGTTTACATGTACATGGACGATTATTATGGATTACATCACTATCTGCTGATATAATATATTATACAATGGAGTAAATCAAAAACATAGAATGACACATATATTATACGTTACCTACAAACTTTACCATTTCCACAACTCCAAAATGCATGTAGTACTCTTTTATCAAAATTCGATATGTAAACAACTACCATTAATGGCGAACATCATATCCATATGTTAGCATTTGAAGAATTAATTTAAGGAACAGAAGTGATTAAATAAAATCAAACGGATGCCATTAGCAATGCAGACATATTTGATTTTTTTATACCAAAAACATTCAAAATAAAAATTTTTATTTAACTTACAATGCAGAAAGTATGATCATAATAATTTATTCTTCATTGAAAAATAGGACAGGAATGTAAGATGAATTTATATTACCCTTTAATTCAAATTTCTAAACATTTGTTGAAACATGACTGCCACAATCGTGCATGCGTGTATCTCCATGGCACCGGTAATAAATGTCAATTTTCTTTATCACGTTATTGAAAATCGTTTCATATTTAAAAAAGATCATTAGAATCCGCATTCAAATGTCTCTTTTAAAGAAACACGCAAAACTGCACCTAATTACAGAGAAAAACTTATACTTATATAATTTCTTCGATGATTGGAAGAATAAAGAAAAAAAACGAAATATGTCCAGGAGAAATCTGTATTTGTGATAAATATGATACGGTAGGCAGAAAATACACTGCACATAGAATTTTATACTGGTGTGCTAATGAAAATACTGTTGACAGAAAGAAGAAATAGAAACGAACGGTGATTCTTCTATTAAAAAAAGAAAAAGATAGAGGAAATATTATAGAAAATGTCAGTAACGAAGATATGAACGGTTTATCTATAATTTATATCGGTAATTTTTTAAAAGGTTATCCCTCCTTATAAAAATATAAAGTTTTACTTCAAATTTCACGTAAATAGAGTGATTATTTTTAGTGCTATGCTGTTTTATTTGAAATATTTTATTCGCTATTTCTTGAATAAATATGTTCAAACTGCTAGTAGGTGGTCTAAAAAAAATATCCGAGCGTAAAGGATTAATGAATACGTGTGGTTATCAGAATACACGGGATACACACCACATAAGATTTCCTTCGATTCTTTTAACGAGCTTTAACAAAACTTAACGTTTGTACCTACAGTTACTTTACATATCATTTTTCAAGGTAGTATACATCAATCTTCAAGCGCATGCTTCTTACTGTAACTGTGATAAAATAGTAACGACCGTTGGAATTTCTGAATATTCCATATTGACCACTCGCATGTACCGCGTGATTCACATAAAGCGTTACTAATCGCTTTCACAGAAACTTTTGAGAGTTATCAATATTACAATTTTTTTTATTAAAACATTAAACACTATGTCAGACCCTTAAATCTGTAGCAATTAACTCGAGTATTATAATTTTTTTTAATTTGAATGCCAAAGCATCAGATTAATACTTAAACCACCATATGTACAATAAACATTTCTAATAATCAGACTCAACACCACTAAATTCGATCACAGTCACTATCTTTTTTATTTTAAAAAAGTGGTAGGTTCTTTTTCTCCCTCGGAGACTTATTCGACTAATTACCCAGTCCCATTAAATTAAATTAAATAAGAAATAAAGACAACAATTACAGCATTTTTAGGGAAAATGACGTGTAAAATTGGATATGTACTGCATAGCATGTTAGAATGAAATACACATTGAATAATGTATTAAGATGAGGCACACACGTATCAAGGATTGAAAAGTAATGACTCAGTAAGTTTAATCGTAGTTTAATTATACCAATGACTTAATTGGAATTGCACATTTAGATATATGCAATGGTCTGTAATTGAACACGATAAAAAAATAAAAGGAGTATGTCATAAAAGTACGTCAATAACGTATATGAGTACTTATATACATCGATCATTCCAAGAGTACTTTGATATAAATACGCATGCTGAAAGACATGGCTAAAAAGAAGCACAACGATGTTTATCAAATGCTCGACATTTGATCAGGGCTGACGCGTGCGAGATCATAAAAATGGTTGCCTTTATTAAACGAAGTGCAAATAACATTGTAGGGGAAATAAGAATAACTGCGTTCGTGCGTCATATTTGAAACGGTTCTATTGTGCTATAAAAAATTGTACAGTTTATAGAGAATACGATTCCTTTCCTCGAGCACATCGGGGTGATTTTGTCCGCGGCTTTCCATTACGACTAATACCTAGCATTACAGTGGACGGCTGCTAAAATAACTACGTTTCCATATCATCTTACAAAGACTCACAGATATTTTTTTTATTAGTACTTTATTAATCAAGTCTTATCGATAACCAGTAATACGCAGCTGAAACGGCGATATCGTTTAAGGATATTCCCGCCAGCCATATACAACACCCGCAAGAATACAATGGCGGCGATGGATTTATACAGGACGCATTCTTCAAAGAGACAAACTGCAAATCACCAATCGGCACTTCCTCTCTCACAAAAATAGCACTAATCCTTACAAATATCATAGACCTACGTCTGTCCGTCGCTGCCGATCTTGATTTCGTACGAATCACGCTCGCAGCTCCGCGGGCCCAGGCGCACCCTGCTCAATCCCCCCGGACGGAATCCAGTTCGAAACGATGCACCGGTACGGGAGAAAATCATTCATTCGCGCAAAATCCACACGATCATCGCCAGGATCGTCCCTTCCGTGCTGCCAGCTCGATCGGTTCTCAGGACCGGCCCAAAAAGAAGTCCGCCCCTAAGCAACAGAAGCACGTCCGCTCGGATCTCCTTCGTCCGCACGAGCAGAAAGGAGACGATTGGGAGACGCCCTTCCCTAAACCTGCCGGAGAACGGCCTCTCCGTAGGAAGTCTCGCAGAAATAGTTCGAGTGAGGCGAGGGTAAACCGAAGCGCTTCCACTTCATCGTGGAAGGCTCTACTTCACTTGCGAGCCTCAAATACTGATGTACGCTCGACACCGTTCGAGCCCTGCGGCCGGCGCCACAGGTCACAATGCACCGTAAGGTCCGACGAACAACACACTTTCTTCGCCCAGCGTGAAACGACGAGAACGTGGCCCGGTGATCGACGGCTGAGAAGCTAGAGCGGAAAGGGAGTACGATCGTCGACGACGAAGAGCCCGGATGAGCTGGCCCGTCGAGCTGGCCCGAGGTGGCCCCGAATATCCTTAGGTTAGGCGATGCATTCCACGTAGCACCAAAGCTTCTTCGCGAGGAGGAGCTCGCTGCCCAAGTTCCTTCTCGGCGTACGGGACTACCACTTCATGATGGATTATCCGTACACCTTGCGCATCCTGCTCGTACTAATCATCGTACCAATCTCACACGCGAATCGTTTCACTCGTGAGCACTCTCGGCGTCCGGGCAGTTGGCTCGACGAGGATCGTGATGAATGGAGGGGAGAAAAGAGGGGTGTTGGTGATTCGAGGGACGACGAGCAGCGGCCCGACGATTTGCCTCCTCGTCCAGATCGACGGGGATCGATTCTGCATCGATCTAACGATCGGCGTTCGACGCCGCCGTTCACAGGTGCGTGATGATGATGTCGTCATCGAGGTCGTCCTTCTCGTCGTCGGTCTCCTCGGGCTTGTTCGCCTCGGCCTGGGCCGCCTTCGGGTCCTCGGCTATGGCGGCCAGCCTCTTCTGCTTGCGTCTGTGGAGCACCTCCACGATTATGTATCCTATGGTGCCGGTTATTAGCACCGTCAGCATCACGTAGAGCTTCATCCGTGCGCACAGGTGGGTGCTGTAGGCGTAGGCTATCACGAAGCCGGCGCTCTCCCAAAGCCTGTAGTTCGAGAAGGCGGCCTCCTTGTTGCGCCTGAACAACGTTCCGTACAGACCTGGAAATGCGAGAGAGGTTTCGTGAATGAAAAAATTGTCTTTGGCGTGGATGAGGTTGGATGAGATCGTCGTGCAATGTGTCGAGGTGTAGAAATGTGTTTTTTTGCTCGACAAATGTCGAGTGAACGATTGAAGTTTTGGAGTCACTCTGTAGAATCGAAGGAGGTTGGGTTTAAAAAAGGTACGAGTATTGAGCCTTAACGGTTTATTTTGTTTCAAACGAGCCAGCTAACTTAGGTTTCGGTTTGTATTCGAGTTCCGGTTCCAGATATATGTTGGACGATCGATGAGGTTTCTTAAATGTGCGTTTTACTATCTAATATTTGCGCGATAAGAAATATATATTCGCCAACGGAGTATGTTCTTTTCAAAGTAATGAGAAACAAGCAGGAATCTTGTTTAAAATAGAACGGCTATATTTTCTTATGCATACGCGAAGGAAAGATTATTCGTGTCGCTGATTCGCTAAATCGTAAACTTTTTGCCAAATCGGAGATCGTTAAGTCAGATTTTGTATTCTGCATTTCCATCAATGTTGATTTATCCTTAATCTCCTCCGTGTTCTATAAATAAAACATATGTTACGAAAGTAAATATTATAGGAGAATAATTCGTTAACTAATGCTGGTCATTGTCAATGGACAGTTTTCTTTCCTTCACGTCACTTATCATCGTTCATCGCGTCTATCTGTATTACATGGCTGAATCTCTAATACTACGCGCAACAAAATCGGATGTACGGTCGAATCGTACTTTTCATTGAAAAACTAATTAGCGCCCCAAGAGATACGCTCGATTGAATCCGTCCTTGACCAGTCTTCGAGTCGAAGCTGGTGCAGAAAGTGCATAATCGCGGTGATGAGCGTGGTAATGAAGAGACGTGTTTATTACAGAGAAGAAACGAATCTAGGCAGGTTCGAAATGCGTAAGAGCTGAGAGCAAGCGGCAAAGAAGTGGAAGAAACGGGAGGATGTGGCGGCTCATTATAA
This sequence comes from Ampulex compressa, assembly GCA_038496175.1. Classification (NCBI taxonomy): domain Eukaryota; kingdom Metazoa; phylum Arthropoda; class Insecta; order Hymenoptera; family Ampulicidae; genus Ampulex; species Ampulex compressa. The sequence goes on along the minus strand of JBCFXI010000264.1, from coordinate 165,399 downwards.
CGACAAAGATCTGAACGAGCGCCAAGGAGAATAACATTCAGGATCTCGTCTCGACTACATGCCGGCACATAACGTAATAGTACGTTGCTTTGAACTACTCGATACTGAATATATAATAAAAGCGTACTTCGTTTCGTGGATACTCTCATGTTTTATAAATACGTTCAATCTGAGGTCAATACGTGTAGAGCCTAACTCAGAAGGGAGGCAAAGTATTTTCCATTTGAGGCATCAAGTACCGAATTACTTTTCTTAATAATATATAACTCATTTTTTTTTTTATAGTTTTACTCACTATGAATATTATTTACTCTCCCTTTTCGTGTATGGTATTACGCTTAAAAGGACAGAAAGAATTTAGTTATAAGCAACGGATCGCGCGACGATCGAAAATTATCGGTGTGGCTTATTAAGGATGATTAAAAATGGTTTACTTAAAAAGTGATTTCGTATGTAAAATTTTATAAGCGATCAAAGCCCCATGTGTTTACATAGTTACATCTAATCAAGCTTCTATCTTGTAAGCGCGATTAGCATAACGGCACGCATGGCCTGGCAGAGATTTTCTTATAACTCGCTTGACATTTGATGCATTACGAGAACAATAACCGTACATGACATTTAGAAGCAACTACACTAAAACGCACTGAAAGTATCGTAATCTGCCGCAAGAGCGCAGATTGTATTTTACACGTTTCAAAGAACACGCGCCAAATTTTTCATGACTAAATCAATGAGGACTTTATTTACGATAGTTCAATCATCAAAAGTTAGCTGACTTGTCTATCAAGCAATAGTCCAAATATCAACTGGACAAGAATCTGCGGAGGTTTGTGGATCAACCTAATGCAATGTCGAGTACAGCTCGACACGAATCACTCACCGTTGACTTGCGTTTGCCAGACTGCGTCGCCGACGCCCCACAGACCGGAGACCGTGAAGAAAACGTAAGGATTCTCAGGACGTGGCTTCCAGAGGAGCAACACTACCACGAGACTGCTGTGAACAATGGCGCCTAACACCATTAACGGCTGCCTGCCGACGAATTTCATCAACGAGCCGAAGAGCAAAGAACAGCCGGCGTTAACGACACCAAAGCAGATCATCACGTAGCCGACTCTGTGAACGCCCAAGGCGCAGGAAATGTAAGCCTGAAAAAGATATATATATATATTTATTTACCACGTCGTTTGAATGATTTCTATGTATTCGTGAAGGAAAATACTCGTCATAAATAAACAACAAAATCCATAGTTTTCCTGATATAAGACTTAACTTAACTTGGTTATTCAATATTTGAAAGAAACTAGTGAGTAGGCGATACTTGGAGGGAGAAAAGGATGTAACTTACTATGTAGTGTTTAGTAAATAAAAAAAATGTGCGAAACCGTTTTATAGAATTGTCTTATATTGTCCGATATGAAAGATAACATTTTTTTTTTCTGATCTACTCGAAGTTGGTAAGAATGTACACAAGCCGTTTTGCAGAAAAACATTGTAACGGCAAACGTGGAAGGTTTGCATTGGCGGTTAGTCTACATTTCCTAGTGACATTTGACCGAACCTAGGTGGAAGTCGTCGAACCAGAAAGTTAAGCAATATAAAAAGACGCAGGCAATTCGAAATACTAAAATAATTGGTTTGCAAAATGATTTTCCCACTTGTGAAATAACAGGATGTTTTTCTTATGTAAAACGGGGGTTTACCAAAGGAAACGATCTCCATGTCGGGACGTTCTATCGAAGAACGCATAAATAACCAAAAAAAAACTAATTGTATGAGGAAAATGATGTTTGTGCGTTACAAGAAAATGAATTAATTCGAGGATGAATTCATGGAAATATTTTGACAGCAAACACTCATTTGACGTCTGTAAAAAAATAAAAAAGGCAGTGTAATGCGACAAATAAATCATCACGTATTGTAATAGAATTGGTTTTTAGGTTACGCTGCTCACAAAAATTAAGAGATATTTCAAAATGATATCAAGCAATAAGAGAAGTGAAGTATTTAATTTTTTTGATTAAACAAGATCATCAGAAAAACAAACGATAAATCAAAGGAAGTTGTTCGATTACGCTTCTTATTCATTCTGAAACATCCCCAATTTTTTGAGAGCAATATGTATAATAGTCTGATATGACAAGCATTAACATGCTGTGACTTTGGTCATCCGCACGATCGAAAACAATTTATTCAAACTATTTGTATTTCTGGACAGCTTGATGTATATTCGTAGAATTTTCAGAATAGTCATCGTAAACGTCTCGATTTCGTAACAAATACATATTATTTAAGTAGCGATATTTTTCCTTGCAGTTTACGGACATAATATTAAGATATAAAATATAAATTTGGAATTAGACTTTTATCGCATGTAATTTTCGTCATTTACACGAAGCTGAGTAAGCTCATGTTTTATCGTGTGGGACAACAACCACATTATAAATAACAATTATATATGTTAATTGTATGTACGTATTCTAACTCGTGAATAACTTTTTTGTGATTTCATATATAAAACAAGGAAAACTTACAGTTAAAAATACAAAAAACTAGTAAAAAGTCGCGAGACAAAGCTATTGAGTTAAACTTAGAATTCTTTGGCGTAAATATCTCTATTCACGCGCACAATATCATAAACGCCGTATAATTTCGGTATTATAAAGAAAAAGGCCAGAGTACGACAATGATAATATTCAAAGATATGATTATGAGCAACTGAAATAATATCAATGACGTTAATAATCTGTGAACAAAAGTACGTAACAATTCATGGCACAAAAGTATTGTCCCCTTTGACGTCTACGTTACCTATATTTCATTCGTATTGAAACCAAAAGCTTCAAAACATATTATTCCTTTGTAAGTTGCTAAAACCACCTAAAGCGTAACATCCTTTCATTTCGTGATAGATGAATAATTAAAGCTTGCATTATAGTCCTCAGTAATGTATATATGTGTCCTTGTCCCAGAAGAGATCATTATTGAATCATAGTTTTTTCCAATACCACCACTTAAAAGATTAATACAACGTACTGTCTACAGAGGAAGTCAATTTAAATTACCCACTATCCAAGCAATCCGTCCATTTGCAAAATTTTTAATGACCGATCGCGTAATGATTTCTTTCTCAAACGGAAAAGTGGAAAACATTAATCGTTTGGCTGTTCAGTCGTAATGTATTGATGATAACAACTTTTAAATATTCATATTATTAACGCGAGCTGTACCCGTGAGATTAATATCCCCGGCCAATCATCGATTTGTACGTAGATTACGCAAACAATGCGGTTTATCCTGATTCGCATGAACTCATCAGCACAATGCGTTACGAATATCGATATATTCGAACATTTAACGAATTAAATCTCGTGGACAAACTCAAAATCCTTAATAAATTAATTAAAGTAATACAAGTTAAATTAAAGTAATACAATTAAAGTAATACAAGACGCTAAAAAAATTGTCCAGAAACATGTTCATACGTGGGATCAAAGAAACGATAGAGTGACATTTGTTCGATGATATTACAGAGAAGGAAGAATCCTCTTAAACACGGGGTCAAGAAAAATCTCACCTAAACGAAATCTGAAGTTTCGATGAAAGAAACAATCGTGGGTTTCCCAATTGATTATCTCGATGTGCCTTTAGATTTTACATACGTACAAACAGACACCGGGATCCACGAGCGCCGAGACAACGAATGATTAACCACAAGATATATACGTTGTAATTCTCGTTCGCCGATACGCCTATTTCCACTGATCTTCTTTGACGGCTTTGCAGAAAGATGTTACAGTGCATCCCTCAAGGTAAACGGCTATTTGATCGAACGGTTTCAACAACCGCGGTTCCAAGACATCTCAATTAATCTGAACATCGGTGAATAATCGCAAAGAGAAGATGGCCTATCGATTACGAGACTCTTTAGTTTTTCCCTTTACAAAGCAAGAATCGACGCGTGTCGAGATAATTCCAAATTGGTCATGGCAATTAAGCGAATTTATTACACTACATTAACAGGAAATGACAGTGGAAAAATTTTCCATTATGCTGCCTACGGCAACGATACCGGAATACGCGTACAATCTCGTTTTTCGAGTCGCTATTGGGATTGGAATGATCGAAAGAGCTAAGCCCTTTATGACCTATAAATAACTGAAAAGGAATGCTTTAGCTACTAATCGATTTCGATGTAGAGGTGTACATAGGATAACGAGTACATATCTACTGGATTGAGCGAAAAGTTTGTGTCGTGGAAAGCAGAGACACACTATCCTTGTAAAGAATCTCTAGAGAGTATACAATACTTCAGAGAATTACAATTTGTGACGATCGTGACTTGCAAATAATCATTGTCAAAAGTTTACGCTATTTCGTTTTTATATTTTCAATTCTGTCCGAGAGGTCATTAGAATTCCCCAGGTTTTTACAGATTAATAGAATAATGAGAAAAGATTAATGGTGAATATTTACATCGTTTTTCCGCGTGCTGTATCATTACTTTGCAACGATTCCATTCAACGATGACATGATCTTTAATGGAACGATTTCTTTCCTTTGCAGCACAAACTCATATATCACGATTGATTGAGTAAGAACATCAATTTTTTAATTACCCGAGAAGCACTTTGTTCTTATCTAACTTCGTAGGGAAGCACCTTTACCTCGTGCTCGACGACAATACAAACAGACATTTCCTAACTCTCTACAAATGAATCCCTTTTACATTTAAACACTCCACTTATATTTTCTCCCCACAATCGCATTCTCCCCACATTATCGATCACAATTTGATAATCGCTTCTCATTCGCATTCCTCTACCACCCACAAAATTCCACACCTGTCAACAAAAAAAAGTCCTTCTCATCTTCTGTGACAAATTTAAATCAAGCAAAAAAAAAAAGAAAAAACAAGCAGACATAACTACAAACCACGAAGACTTAGATCCTCTATTCCTCCACGTATATTCCAAACAAAACACTCACTGCCGAGGCCTCAGTCCTCGACTCCTCGAAGCGAGTATAACAGTAAGAACTTTTTGTACATCCCCTAAACAACGAGCGCCGCGGATTCCTCGGATACGATCCCGACGACAGGTCGGCCTTTCTCGCGCAAAAAAGCACGGCCATCGAAGCCTTAAGGCAACCGTGACACGCGTGCATAAGCCGAGCCGGTGCAGCAGCAGCGGCGGCAGAAGAAGAAGAAGAAGAAGAAGAAATGCCGGTGCATAACATTCCAGGTATGGAAGCGGTAGCGCCGGTCCGCCGGGCAAGAATAAGATCCCGGGCTATTTATAACGAGCCAAACCAGCTGAATCAGCCGAGGCTACAAGTACCCTCCCCCCTGCCCTTCTCCAACCCCCCCCCTCCACCAGCGCCGGCGTTTAATCGCCCAATTACCTACGTCCACAACGATAATGTTGTACCGGTCTGGCCGTAGGACCAGTTCCGAACGAGTTCACAATCGGCGATCCGGGTTCTTTTTAGCAGAGGTAAGCACAGGGCCCATCCCCGGCGAGGGTTCGAGTGCCGGCGAGGTTTTCCTTCGACGCTTCGCGAGGCGTTGCGATTCGAGCCTTTTAGCGGAGACAGTTGGAACAGGGTTTTAGAGGTGATTAACCAGTCAACTGGTCAATCCTCGATGGGCTGTGTAAATGGAATCGAGCTGAGAGGAGTATGCGCGTCGAACGGCTGGGAATGATATTTGGAATGGAGGTGTATATTTGTGGAATGTTGTTCGATGGGTGAATTGTGGATGGGCGCTGGTTTGATATTGGGTTGAAGCTAAGATTGGAAAGGAAGGGGATGACGAAGAGATAGGCTAATGGAGGAATGTAATGATGGACATGCTGGAGTGAGATCGTGAGAAGTCCTGGAGAATGAACCGTTGCAGAGCTGTGCAATTTTTTTTTTGCTTTTTTTAGGGGGAAATGACCAAGCGACGATCTTGATCGGTTCGGTTTTGCTTTAGCTGACATGTCTGTATTTGAAATAAACTCACTGCAACTTAATTGCTCGGAGAGTCGATGACTATTTTAGGAATCTCGAGAAGCATTCTCTGCAGAACTGGCTCTCTCGACACTCAGCACTCTAATCTTCAACGATCACTTTGCAATGCTCTTCGTGGATCCTTTTCAAAGGTTTTGATGATCAAGGACACGAACCTTTTTCAACGTTCTTCGCGGATCCTTTCTAAAGGTTCTGCTGGTCAAGAACGAAACTCTCTTCTCTTTCACTATTCCAAACTACGCTTCTTCTTGACGACAAAAAATAAACAATTTGCATATAACCAAGGGAAAGAGGTATCGATGATTCCTATTAGGCGTATCAGATGGGAACGATCCAAGATAAAATCTCGAAAGATCTGCCGCCTCCATCGATGCGTGATTTTTCTCGTATTTAGTCTATCTACGATCGACAGCACGTATTTCCGGAGGACAACCGCGCGTCCTCGCCTGATCGTCGTGCATCGTTAACCCGATGTTCTGCATCTGGCGCGTGTCCAGGCAATCCGGGTCGATCTTTTGTATCACGATCGATGGGAATAATCGACACCCATCGAGGACTCCGGCTTGAAGGATCGAGGAAGGACATTGATACGTACATTCCTGTACAAAAACTAACAGCGATCTAGCAAAATTAAGAACCGCACAGTTTTACAGTACGAAACGATTTAGGTTTTGAGATTATATTTAGCAGTTTTGAGTAAAGCCACGGTTGTGGCCTTTGATGAATCGAATGAAATGGCGAAGAGTACGTATTATATCTATAGCAAAGCGTAATTATGTTCGTGGACATTCTGCCAGTCGGACAAAAGATTCGCGTGAATAGTTGAAGCAAAATTGTAGGAAGATAATCTATATTTCCATAATTCTAATATTTTATGCAATCGTCCTTTGGAATGAAGGTGGAGCTGGCTTGTTCTTGGAAGGAACAAAGTTTACGCGATGGGATACGAGTCCGGGATTTGAATAAGACAAAAGGACATTGATTTTATTTATATTGGTACCAGATTTAGTTAAATGTTTGTTCACAGTCAATCATTTTTTTATCTTGGACATTGTGAAACATGAATGAGGAGTTTACGCAAAATACATTAGAAACTGTAACGCCTGTGTTGACACTACCGAGAATTTATTTTCCAGTTGTAAAGGAGGAAAAGTATTTCCAACCGTACGGTGAAATTCTTAAACCCTTGATAGCCCATTACGACTTTTACATATCGTTCCGCATACATGCTTCTCTGAAACTATATATTACCACCTCTTATACCTGCCGGTGATCATTACTCAAAGCAAAATCCTATCAAAATCAAATCACTGATCATTACTTATCCTTGCCTTGCCGTTCTCTGTCCGATACAGATTACCGTCAAAATGATTGATAAACCACCTTTGATCGGTATGCAGAATCTAATAATTTCCAAGTCTAAAAAGTGTATACGTCGTAGATGGGTGACGAGATTTTAATGCTGATTACAGCAACTCGTTATAACGCGACTGGCAAAAAATGCAGCGTTTCACCGCTACCGCGGATCGCCGAGATTCTTTTCTAATTTATATATATTCCAATTCAAATAGAGCACTTACCAATTGCGCCAATCGCGTGCATATCACGGGCAGATAACTATTACAAGAAAACGACTCTGGTTTTTTTATTTTGCACAAATCGATGACACCTTTAACTAGCCTTTTCGACGCTGCACATTCGACATTCGAGAGTTTATGTCGTGATCGCATAAAGTCAACAACGTTACAGCACAATTATATGAATAGCGTTTCCCACGTGTGGATATTTTCGTCCGATGAGAGTGAGTAGTATTGTACAGGCGAAAAATAATCATGAGAAAGTCGAGCATTACGGTAAGCCCCCGCGAGAAACCAGATGCATGAAACGGGGACATTTTCGCGGGAAAGCTGTATCATTCGGCGACCGTTACGTACCCAGCCCACCGTGATTTCTCCTCGCACCTATCTGTCAATCATTCGTAACGTAATCGTCGGTAGAAGTTTCCGAATCGTTCGTCACTCACAACGCCATTATTGCTTGCACAGAACGAATACAAGGATATTGCGTGAAATCAAATCGCAGAGACTATTTCAAGAATCGTAGTGTAAGCGAGAGCAAGGTGATACTCGATGTAAAGACAAGTCGAAATTATTAACTTATTTCCTTCGTGAGATTTTGTTGTAGAATAATTCTATGAATTTTTTTTTTTGAATTTATACCGCATATACTTAATCTATATATTTATGAATATTTAATTCTATTTTTTTATCATTTATGTATCGAAAATGTGATAGTCTTGTGGTAGCGCAATATTGACTCCAGAAACATGCGAAACGAGAAAGTCCTAAAGCAATCCACAATGTTACGACATAACCGATATTAATAGAGACAAACAGCTCAGTATAAGAAAATGTGAATTATATGGTAACATACTTCTTTTTACCCACTTTGCCTCTATTAAACGTTACTTCATTGTCGCATATAATCTGAAAGGATGCACAGGTACATCGATAGCGTAATGTGAGATCTTGACTCCCTAAATACCGATGGCGCTTGTACGCGTTGGATAAATCTTTCTCTCGAGTCCTATAAGCGACTACAATTGATTTGTATCGCCTAACGATAAAAAAAAAAGATTTGTACCTTCCTAACTCTTATAAATGAAAAAACAAAGGACAAGCCATCTCGAAATTCCAGATAATCGGAATATTCAATCTCGAAAAACAGACTAATCGTTATTGTGCAACAATTATTATATGACGATGAAATCCATTCCGAAGAAGAGACGAAAATTCTACTCAGTCAAAAGGTTAAATGCTAATACAAATTCTCCAACAACCTTGAAAAAGGAATGAAAAAAAAACAAGAAGAATGACTTGCGCGCATAATTCGAGAAAGGAAAAGGCAACGAAAGAATTTCCCTCCAGATATGGATCCGGAAGCGCGAAGCTACAGCTTCGAGGTCGAAGATCGGGCCCGATCGGTACCGAAGGAAAAACCTGCCCGTGGTGGTTTGTCCAGTTCTACTAGCTATCTTCGAAGCGGTCGCCGTGAAAGAGAAAAGTGCACGGGGACTTTTAACGACTCCCACTATCGAAGAAGAAGACAACCAGCGCTCGCCAATCGGGCGCATCACCGAGGATAGCTTCTGGCGCCAGCGAGAAGAGGCAAAAAGAGAAAATATCTAACCGACCGGTTATAGCTCGGCGATCCACCAGAACTCCTCCATTACGCCGTTCGTAGCTCCTGCCTGCCTGGGAAGTAGGTTATCCGCCTGTTTTTCGGTACAGCGGCGAGCGACGCGTTGTAACGAGGAGAGCCTTGGTCATGGACCTCGCTAATTTTCAGAGAATCCAGCAGGGTGACGAGCCTCTATCCGTAATAGCCATAATCGTAATTATCGTCATAGATGTCCATTTGTTGGAAGGATATTCGCAGTAAAGTTGTAGAGACTAATCCGTATTTTCGTCATTTGGATGCTTATGTAACTGTTTATTGGATTGGTGAGAGAGTTCAGTTCTCGCGGCGAGGCGTGAATCTGTGCCAAAGATTTTGAGTCTGCGACAATTGCAGCTATGCCACAAGAATCGCCCTTGGTTACTCCAATATGCATCAGATTACATGGTTCTTTCCCAAACTTGTAACGGTTTTTTTCATAACTATCTGGATATATATGATGAAATTGAAGGTTAAATAAAGTAAGAGGCATATGTGCTGCTCCTCTTATAAAACAAACTACGAATACCTGACATCTCGGATAGTAGATGCACCTATATATACACAGTTTGCAAAGGCATATTAGTTGTTAAACTTTGATATTGAAGACTTTTATCTTCTTTCCACAAAATGTCCAACGTTTATACCGTCAAGTATCATGAAGTATCGGATAATAATTATTACTCCGAACTTATTTGTTATGAACAGAGTGAAACATTTTCCAAAATTTCGGCAAGAATCATTTACGTTACGACGAAGGATTTATGAAGGCCATGATTTTCGTTTTTCCTAAAGATACGCCGATAATTCCTCGAAATATGGCGATAAACTAGGTAGGCAAGACTTACTAAATCGCACAAAGAAGGCAAACGTTTTTGTTTATCCGCGGATAAGAATTATTTCGTCGTACTCATTATGTGGAAAATGCCACAACGAATCCAGAGGTAATTTTCAGTTAAGACTCTCGTTAGATTCGTACGGTCGTTAAGCAGATACGATCTCGGTTACCGGAAATAATAGCCAATTTGTGGCTAAAAATCAAAAGTAATCTGCCCGGCGTAACGTACCGGCGCAACCATTTATTACGCGTGTCCACGAGTTCGTCGAACCACTAATTATCTACACCGGATTATATATTATCCGAAGGAAAAAAGGCGCATTGTATCATTCCGAAAAAATAATGGCGCAGCGCGGACGAAAATCCGATCTTATAACCGCGAAGTAATCGTCTGCCCGTAAGATATCATTTGAGCTCACCGGATACCGCCAGACAACCATTTTTATTAGTGCGCCTACGTCAGAGGATGCCGATTAAAATTGTGAGATTTCGACGTCAACGAAAAACGAGCAGACGATCGAAAAACAATGTAATGTAGCGGGGCATGATCATTATTTCGCATCTACCACATTTTCTCTTTATTCGAACGCGTGTGCATTGCACGCGTCATGTTGTTCATAAGCGTTTCAACGCATATTTCCCTTGCGTTTCTCAAACGCATAAAAATATTTTCAATGAACCAACACGTTATTACATTTATGAGGAGACTCTTGAAATTTATCGAATGTGTCTTACCGATATTAGTATGCAACGTTCGATTTTTATTTGTTTATATTATTAGACCTCTTACTAATAAATTCGGAATGTTTCATTAAAGAAATTATAAGTATTTAATAATTATAAGTATATAACTATTATAATTATAAATTATAATATACAATAATAATTAAATGTCAGTATGAAGTGGAACTTTATCGGTATTAAACCCTGTATTAAATAATTTTTAACAATACTTGATACTATAATAAGATAGCAACATCGCAATTATGGTCATCAAATTCTTATAAGGGATGATGTACCTTTCATTTGATAATTTATTTGTATCCCACTTATTCTTCATGGTCGTTTGCAACTTCCTTTTCCTTGTTTTGTGCTACATATTTCTCTCTTACGCTTTGGCGATTTCTACGTAATTATAATTAAGAGCAGCGATGACGTACCTTTCGGCACGCATGCCTTTAATACCGAAATCGATGTACGCGCGGCCGACGTATTTTGTAAATAATCATGCCCGACTTGGAGATTGACGCAGGCCAAGCTAATAAACTCGATCAAACGCAAGACGCCGCAACTTTCCTGTTGCCTTGTACTTTGATACGGCCTTACACAGGTTTCGCGGGTTTTTTCCAATCATCTTTCAAATTCTACTTCCGAGAGCTACCTGCAATACTTCTCATACCGACGTATAATGAGGCTATAACGTTTAGTGTTCAACCTCATGATGCACGTATAATACTTATCACGCCATCGTGAAATCGAATGTAAGAGTTATTATAATGCATTGTACGAAAGTAAGGATTACTATGTCGACGTAAATATAACGCGGATATAATGTTTATGACAGTTAACGCGGATTAATGTTTATAATGAACGTACAATGATTTTCGGACGATGCTTATGTCCATTGGGCATTTACTGCCCCAGAGGATTATCTCTCGTCGTGACGTACATTAACAAAGGATAGCAGGGCTAAGGTGCGCGTGCTCATAAATCTTACCTACGCACCCAGGAATGCCGTAAATCTGCCGAAGGTGGTACGCGGCCGCAAAAAAAAGGTAGCACCTCGAATGGCTTTGCGGAACCTTGCTTTTTTACAGCGCCGAGATCAATTCGGGTAATTACAGAGGCAGCCAGTGTCTACGTCATTGTATGTCATTAATCTCGTATCCTGGTACGAATTCAAGGACCGCCTTTTCTTATCGATACTCGCGCGCGTCTGGCTACGGGATCGCCGTGCCATAAAACTACCCGTCACGTGCAAGGAAAATACGCACATCGCCAGGATATCCGCTTGTTTTATTTCGGTTACGACCAGTTAAGTTCCTGCTTAATTGAATGAACATTGCTTTACACTCTGTACTGGACATTTTTATGAACCTCTACATCTCGATTTCACTCCTTAAATGCTTTTTGACAATGTAACACGACAGTACTAATTCGGAATATCGATTGGTAATCGTGACATCTATATTTAATATTAAAACAGTCAGAGCAAATTGTTATATACGCTACTCAGGGCGATGTAACCTGTCCTAAGATATTTTTGTTACACATGCTAAGTATCAGGATTATGTCAAAAAGTAAAATATTCCAGCGAACATTACTTTTTCGACTGTCGATTATAATTATATATTCGAATGTAACAAAAATAATTAAAAATAAATAAATTAAAAAACGAATATAACAAAAATTCGAACATGATAAAAACGTAATTATAGCCGTGATAGGATGTCAATTTTGGATAAAAGATATCGAATTTACAACGCTTTGCGATCGTTGAATCAAGCACGATTCATTGCCAAAATACACCGCCTACGGAATATTTCAATATTTCACACGTACGATTCTCATGACTAGCCGAACACACACAACTATACTTCCCGTTACACTTGTTCTAAATACATACGTATCGCCCTGCCCAATTTCATTTAAGCCAACGAGTGTCGTGGTCGAGGTTCCCCTTGTAATACCGTATAAAAGGAACGGTATCGTAAAGCTGTTTTTATCGATACGACAGGTCCATACCTCCGCGTCAATGGACAATGAAATAGCGTTCCGAGTCAGTGAACCGAGAGATCATTCGCGAGAGTAGATCTTTTCAGGAGGAAATGTCGAAGCGGCTGGGAAAGAAAAATCCTGTAAGGCCGCCTCTTTACTTTTACGACCCAATCGTACTCCCCTCAACGTTAAAATCCCGTGAATTGCTCACCTGAGTGAAGTCAGCACCGATAAAAGCCTGCTCCATACCGATCCATACGGTGATCGGTATCAATAGCTGCTGGTAAGGCTTCTTCAGCTGGTAAGCCGTAGCTGAGAGAAGCTGAATGCCGCTGATCTCCTGACTGTCGGATCGTCTTTGCTTCTCTCCATACCTAGAAAATGGAGAATGGCAGTCTTCTTAATATGTTCTTTTGTGCAACGTACGAGAAAAATATCATTTAAGGCAGGCATAGACAACTACCGGCCCGTGATGTCGTCGCGTTTGGCCCGAAACACAGTTTAAAATTGCAAATAATTCACTTTGCCCACGCATGAGACTGCTGCAAATGGATTGTACACCGTGCAGAAATTTATAGTCACGCTCGGTGTAATACATATTCATATATTTAGGTGCATTGTACGTAGAAATAGGCCCCCGCTCTGATATGAAAATTGAAATTGGCCCGTTGATGAAAAAAATTGCCCATCCCTGGTATAGGGATTAAGCATTTATCGGATCACTACCACGATTTTGTATTGAATTGGTTGACGTTTTGGACATATCTGGATTCTATTCATACGTTCGTGGAGTTCTCGAGTTTTCTGGCCAATTAATGTGCCATTAATAAAATCCGATACAATCATTGAAACAAACAGATACGTCAACCATGATAGAATACCTTTCTTTCTTTAACTTAAACCAACCGAATCCCTTTTTCAAAATAACATTTTGTTTTCCTTCCCTCTTCCTTGTCAATAATAAACAACAACTTCCATTGCGTTATCATATTTTATATTAATCCAAAGAATGCACAGTAACATTTTACAGCGGCAGCGTAAAGTGTCGATGCAAAAGGCACTGGCGATGCTCGAGGAAGAAGAGTAAACACAAATACGGTATAATCAGCGTGAGTTCGGGAGAAACAAACAGCAATTGTTTACGAGATATATTTCCCGCAGGCCTGAGTGGGGGAGGAGGAGGAGGAGGAGGCAGTTAAAGACGTTCATAACTAATCATCAACGATACTACATCCACATGGCTATTCAAAGAGTATGCAGCGCAAAAGTCACGCGGAAATGCGTTGCGCAATTAGCAAACCTCCTCCTCCTCCTCCTCGTGTACGTTGCTGCCATTCAGGGATTCTGCTCGTCCGACACGACCCGGTCATTCATTGTTTTGCGCCACTACGAAACCTCTGTGTACTGTGCAGAGCCGGAAAAAGTCTCGCGGCAGGAATGTGGGCCCAATTGCCGGGGCAAAAAGGAATGTCCCTTCTCGTATGTATTTTCAGCCCCATCGCGCTATTTGCAGAAAGTCTCGTACGTACTGCTTCGTCGCGCGACGAAGAAATAAATAAGGTGTATCGAGAACGAGTAAGACGGGACCAATGGCGTAGTACTTCTTGTACTTTACTCACGCCATACCTTACTTTCCTTAACTGTATTTAAATATATATTTTACGTTTAAAATTCTCTACGATGGAGGGGAACACTCTTCTTCTCTTCTCGCTCTATGAATAATTTAATTCGGACCCGGTAGCTGTATATTAACAATATAGTACGCGTGCAACCACTAAATACTTTGGTAATAGACAAAAAGCATGTAAGAAAAACTAGAACAGAAATCATACACGAATGGCTACAAGAAAGGCAAGTATTAAACGTAGTATCTACGCTATACAAGAGTACTCGATCCAGAAATAAACTGGCCGATTGCCCGATTTACGAATGAGAACCACGGCCGCGAAGTTCTGGAATGAAATCCGATGAATTACATCGCGCTAAATTTAGCCACGGAACACATGGATGTTACTCGCCTTAAGGGGCCCTAAGGCCCGTTCCGGTGCCGAATTGGCGTGGTGGGCCAAGCTTATCCGAGGCCCCAGGGTCGCTGGCGCTAGTGATGAATTCGCAAAATAAATCTTAATGGTAGTGTTAAACGCTTAACACGCCCAGCAACGATGCCTCCCCGGTACCCCAACCCAGACAGCATTCCAGAGAACACGTTTGCTGTTTGACTTTCTGGGCGCCGTTGAACCTACCGACACCTTCGATGAAGAGAAATACGTAGACGTGTGCGTACACCGATATCCCTGCACGGTTAGAAAAATATCGGTGAAGGAGCAAGCCGTTGTTTGTGTGTACGATCATTGGGGCAATGGAAGCAGTGGGAATCTATCGTTGATTTTGATTCTCCGACAAAGCGATCATGCTTTTGTCATTGAGCTATTTCATTAATTCGTTACTTTGAATATAATGATATACACGCACTGGAGTGTCTAGGAGCGTTAGCGTGTAACATGTTGAATAACGAAGTGTATACATACGCTATAATATGATACTCTGAAAATACGATTGTGATCACAGATATTGGTTAATAGATTAAATCTGCCAGTCCAAAAGTTTTTATTTTATGCATTAAGTACGTTATCTTCGATGGTCGGTCACGATAAATGGTCGTCGAGCATTTTGCATGATGTACCTATCATCGCCCTTCGCAGAATTCGTCGATACGTTAAAAAGTACGACAAATACCGCGGAGATTTATATCACGAAAATTTCTTGGAAAGCGATAAAATACCATCGGGCAAATGTAATCCTCAGAATCACATTTTACGGGAGCGCGCGGCTTCAGCTACATAATTCTAGGTTATTTCCACGTAAATTACGCCCAACACCATTTTGTCGTTAAGTATCGCATTTTTCTTGCCTCGATTTTCCACTGAGTGTCGGATGTCGGTCTCTCATACCAACAGGCAACGCAGCATATATATCGATTACACTTCGTATCGCGATAGTTTGAATTGAATTGTAGATGAAATGATTTTCTATTACAACAAGAAATATAGTCCGTGCATAGAATATTTCGCATTGTTAGAAGAAATGATTAAAGAGCAATAAATCGTATGACGTAATGACATGTCGGAACACCTTTATAAAGCAAGCATTTCTCGAGAGAAGATGGATAGAGGACGGACGCACAGAGGACGAATATGCGTCAGAGGCGAAGAAGAGAAATAGAGGATCAAAGAAAGAGAGTGAATGGATAGCGTTGAAGAAAATGTATTAGATGTACAACTTTATTTCCGCCGTGATCAATGATATACTTATGTATAAATATACTGAATAGCAGCAGAGTAAAATTACTTTAAATCAAAAGGTATAACCAGTTTTCTACATTAAAGTCTTAATTTTCGAAAATAACCAGCGGGAAAAAAATTGTGCATCTAATATTAGTGGATAAAATAAACAGGATGCATAAAGATAAGGATAGAGCTGAAAGACAATAGCGGCAATAAGACAGAAAGAAGAAGGGAATATAAGAGTAAGAATAAAGTAAAGGCAAAAAATAAAATATCTACAATATATAGTAAATCAATGCAAAAGCAGTAAAGCCACCAAAGAGCTTGGCTTCTGTCACTTATTGAAATCGAGCACCGACTTATGAACTGGTCGAATATATTAGATCCTTGTTGAAATGTCAATATACTTTCGATATTTGGCGTCCATTAAGTGCAGGCAAAATCTGTCTGCAAATCGGCGCATATATTCTTAGTTAATTCCACTACGTTAAACGTGAATGCGTTACGGGTAAAATATCAATGTTCGCTCAAGTCTGATACGATAACAGAAGTTTATGCATATTAGGCGACCGATCCAAATGCATAATTCAAGAACGGTTGACTCACGGTCGAGTACGGGTCCGCATGGTATTATCACTCGTGCTTACATCCAGAAAAAAACACATCTTGCCAATATCAAATGCAGGAGCAAGTAAAATAAATGATTACTCTCGCAGCGTTAATATATAATAAACTGTACTGGCGAGCAAGGAAAAACTTATTAGCGAACAATGACGTTGATGAATAGATACACTTCCTACGAACGTAAGTCTGATCGTTTATATTTGCATCGTAATGTGTACACGGTTATCTAATATTTAAGGTTAAAATGTTTTGATAAACATGCTATCTCGAGGAACGTAACACTCGTGAAAAAATATAAAGATTTTATTTATAGCACGATGGAAAATTTACATCTGAAAAATATAACCCTTCGAATTTTAATCTACGGTGAAGTAGAATAACTCTTGCAAGTCTTCTACCTCAAAAATTCTGCGTTCAAAAGATGATATGATAAACCATAGACGTTTGAAAAAACTACGTAAAAATTCATATTAATATTTATTCGCTTTTATGCGCTTACACCCACCTTCCGTTTCATAAATATTTGCACTTACAAAATTATTATTATATTAAAGCAACATGACACACCCTCGCAAAGGGTTAAGAACTGACTTCCGATAGCCGACAAGGAAGGGAATAAAACCACACCTCCGCGGTGTGCACTGTTTAATGTTGCCAGACTGTTCCAACATTCTTCGTAGCTGTCAGGCAATAACCATATAGAGTTTGTGCATGCGTACGCGTGTGCAAGTGTTATATATATATATATAACTCGCGTCGGAAGACAGCGATAACATACTCAAAAAGAAATTTCGCAGCGCCTCCAGGCGTCAGAACCAGCAAAAGGCTTAACAGTTAATTTCTCACTGCTGACAAATAAAATAACAATACTCAGTTTAATATTCCTTCGTGTGTTTTAACGCTCTAACACAGTTAGTCTACATTGTCATGCAAACTGGTGGATTGTACGGCGAAAAGTAGCGACAGCGGGCCGATAGTTGTTGCATCTCCATAAGAATCTCGGTTCGAGCACACTGGTTCCCATAGCGATCGTACTCCTATCTCTAAGTCGAGGCCGCCTCTCAGAGACCAACTCTTAATATTAGGACTGTAAACCGTTACAGCGCAGCCTTGAGGCCGGTGAGCGGAGGATGGCGACAACAACACCAAGCCGCGATGCCTAGGGATCTAACGTACCCGCTCGTTACGTAATGACCCCGCTAATATGCAGATATTATGGTCGATAATGTCATTACGTGGAACGAGCGCGCAGGAAGGAAAAAGAGACCGACAGCAATAAAAGTAACGAAAATGCTGGAGCGATAGGAGCATTACGAAATACCTTTATCATATTTTGGCAATCGAGCTGTTTTTAACATTGGGTAATGTAGAAAGAGATGATGAACGAAAATCTCTGCGTAGTGTGGAAATTACACAGGATCGCTTTAGTAGTTTGAGAATCAAGTTATGGTCGTTTGATTTTTGACATCGAGTTACGAATTGTTAGTATATAAAATTATCCAAGTACATACATATACTGTTCTAGTTTCTCAGCTCTGAGACAGTTTTGTCGAGACACTTTTTATGTAGAACGTAATGTGACAGGATATTGTGTTTAAGTGAATTGAATAACATTGAAACTGAATATAATTAAAATACGGATTTACTAGGTATCTAATGCACCAAGGAATTAAAACGCGAAGCGAGTTGGGAAGCACTTTGTAGTAATTTATTACTACACATTTTACCTTGGCGTTTATCGCAATCAGTGAACATCGTGCATGCAGCATGCAAAGCCATAATTATAACAAAATCTAACATTTTTGTTACAACGAATGAGACACGAGGAGTAATCCTTCATCGAGAGCAGTTTACGTTTCTCACGAGACCAAGCGTTGAACCGGTCGGGCACCGTTTTCCTCGGTTTAATGATAACGGTTGTGTTGCATCTATTACATTCATTTCTATACAAGCAGTACGCTTCGTAGGTTGTAAAGGGTTCTCTATTCATGGAAAATCGCACCTTCTCTCGTGCAAAATGCGAATTTTCGAAACTTCAGTCTACCTCAAGTTACGTCAAGCGAGACATAATTTCAATCAATATTTCAGGCAATTCTGCACGCATTTACACTCTCCTGGATATAATTGCATTCACGATATATTGTGCAAAAATAAACATCGACCAAAGAATTGTTATTCGCATAATTTCTGTTATCCGAATCATGTTACTCTATTTCTCGTGGTATATGCGTTTTGATGAACGTTTTCTTCAATTTCGTTTCCATTGCTCTACGAAATTTGTGGCTTCATATATATAGAAAAAAGAGAACCACCCTGACCGAGTCAAAGAAATCCGAGCTCGGAGCGGAAGCTGTAAAATACATTATCACAACGTACAATGTCCCACAGTCGGTCGTTTATCAAAGTTCACGAAGCCGGAAATCAAGAGTAAGTAAAACATTTGTGACATGGTTTACGCCTTTCTCTCTTCTAGCATCGTGGCCACGATTGAGAGAACGAAAGAGAGAGGGGAGAAAGAGAGAGGGGGGTTTATATTGAAACCGCGTACACCGGCATAACCGGAAAAGGATAAGCGCGTATATCAACTGACAAGGGAAGCGTCAGTTGTTCTAACTGTACTGGTATTATGTATTACAACCGTGCACCTGACTGCAGCGATTAGCAAACGAAAAGGTATATCTAAACGATCGCATGAATGAAGCACGGAATGACTGTATCGCGATGTACATTAAACCAGATTTACGTAACCAGAAATCACGAAATGCGCATCCTGCAGTTACTCGGTGTTCTTCCAGTATATTCTTTAACGGACAACATCTTGAATCGGTTCCAAGAATCAGGACGAACGTTTTAACAGCGGATATTACTCATGATGTGGGTACAGTAACGTTTGAAATGTTTTTACAGTACCCTACGCGCGCTCTTCTATACTTTGAAACAATTCGATCGTTGTTTTAAAGATGAACATAATCTGAGATAATAAAGAATATAAAAGTCATTTGATAGGTAACGTAATTTATCAATGTTTTTAATCTTAAAATCGTTGTATAACTTAACATAAGAGAAGAGTGATAGGTACATATAATTGAGAAACATAATTAAATAAAATCTGTGTGACGTTCGATAAAATTGATAAAAAGGTACCGAGCTGACTGCAGTACCATCAATAATGACACTATAATAGAATATGGACGATTGCTGGAGAAATAACACCCGATAATGCGTTATATCCTCCTTCTTATTTTGCAAGCAAAAAAAAAACATAACTGCAAATCGATGCGATTAATCCATGATACTAATGAGCAAGCTTTAATTACAAAAAAATTGTACGTTAAATAGGATAATATATTTTAATTTTGCCTAATTACCGCGATTGAATCAGGAAAACCCCCGTTAACGTTGCATTGCTCATCGTGGAACCGTGTGTTAGCCGGATGAAGAAAAAAGGAAAATAAAAAAAAAGGGAAAAAACAGTGAGCATAGGCAACTGATTTATTGAATCGTACGTAAGGATTGTAAAAACCTTGAACGTCCGGTAGAGCCTCGAGGTCGTGCTCTAAAAAAATACCAAAAGACTAGTCTTGCCTCCGAAACGAAAAACAATGTAGGTTTGGCACGATACTCTTCAAATACGCGTAAGACACAATCACTTGTTTAAATATCCAAAAATTGCACATTTAACATTAATGTTGTCACGCATATACATGTTCTCCGCAAGGTTCTTCGATAAATCTGTACGCGCGCTTATGTTCTTTCATTCGATGAAAAAGGGAACAGAAGGAGATTCGGCAAACACTATGGAAACATAATCGATGTTCAATTCCTCGTCATTCAACTTTTTACGCACAATAATTACGACGATCTCGCACGGGTTCGTAAGTGCATACGTGCGGCATTAGCTCGTCCTGAATCGCAATTTGCTATTTCACACGAGGATTAAACGGTGGGAAGTGTCGTCAGTGTTCCAGCTTTATTCGCGATATCTCTTCTATCTGCAGGCGGAAGGTCGCGCGCATTAATTGCTCGAAGATTAGTGGATACGTACGCGAACGTACGGCCATACGTCTTGCCGAAGCAGCATGCAAGCCGTACATTGTGTAAGATGCCGCCACATGAAATGACCAGCGTCGCACGGACTAACAACAACTTGACTAACAGTATGTCATTAAGCATTGCTCACATCCGGATAAAGGTACAAGGTGTATCCTAAGAACCGCACCTCGTAATGTCGCGTGGTAGGCACAGTGCTGGCGTTTCAGTCTGGATTGCCGTATTTGCACTTGCGCTAGATGCTTCTGGTGATACCGAATGTAAGGAGACGAATGGTCCATTAAATTGTTGTTCGCACCTTTACACTGCACCGCGACCCCCGACAGGTGTTTCGTGCGATATTAGAAATGGGCACAGAGTCACTCCTTGCTAAACGCAAACATCTGACCAATCGACTATTCCGATAATCTTTCAAGTTGCCTTTTGTCTAAGGAGTACGATCAAATATATGCTTCTAATTATACTTCTTATAAAGTGGAATTTTGGGCAATGTGCTGAGAATATTTTTCTACGGTTGCAAAAGTATTTATATTACATGCTGATACTTTATTATAAATACTGACTATTAAAACACCGAACAAAAGTATTATTAAATACTAATCCAGTAAATGCAAGGTTACGGTGTACGAGATGGTATGTGCATACAGAGGTAAGGCAGATTTAACGTAAGAGGACTAAGTTTTTGTACGAAGTTACATCGAGGAAATATACATATTTGACTACATTAAGCACACCGATTTCCGTAGTTCAGTGCCATTTAGTCTGCCATTTAATCATCATAGAAAAACCCGCTTTTTCTTTACCTCGTATTATGCATATAATAAATAAAAACGTAGCCTGCGGTGCAACCATTTTACCAGCCGGATAACCCAACAGGTTTGCTACTACAACTCATATACATCCCATTACAGATATAACGCAGTCGAGCAAATTTAATATTCATCACCGGCTTCCTCTCGACGCGACAAATTCGCATTCGTGCCCGATCCTTCCTCTTAACCCTTTGTGGTCCAAACAATTTCATCCGTTTTCCATCAAGAAATGCAGTTTATATTCAAGTTACACTTCAAGGTACACTGGGCGATTCGTGGAACTTATCAAAAAAGCTCCTCTAATAAGTATAGATGAAAAAAGTAGAGGATAATCAACTATTCCGACTATTCCAAGTATTTGATTTATACGTCAAACAATTACAAACTATCGACGAAAAATAATACGATGTCCATGTCATACCAGAACCGCAAAGCTAATTTGTTAAGCACAAAAATTCCCTCCAGCTCACTTCGATGACGTCTCGATTTTCGGCCAGGCATTCGCGTGCGAGGAGAAAAAACCGTGGCGTTTTAATAAGTACAAACCCCGCGGCGGGCTGTTATCTAACCGGCGATGCATCCTGTCGGATGTACGCTATTTTGCAATCATGAGCAGAGCAATGTTTATAACGATCCCGAGCCAGCAGGAAGGTGGGGGAGTTCCGCGATACACGCTTATTAACCTGCGGTTTCGTAATATCCCTGAAAAAAAAAGCGTTCGTTTCATCGACGCTTCTCCTCCTACTTCTCTCTTACTCTCTCTTTCTCTCTCTCTTCCTATTTTTTTTCCTCCTTCGTATACCATCGACGCAAAACGTCCGAGAAACCGCACGCGGAAGCTTTCGAGGATCGAAGTAGAAAGAAACGGGTCTGACGATCCTCGAATGGAGAAGAGGTAAAAAAAAAAAGTGAGGGGAAGAGGAGGAACGAGTGATCGACACCGAACCGTCCACTCGAGGAACAAGAGACCGACTCCGCTCGGCTCAAAAATCCAACAAGCCCGCGAGAGACGCCGAGATAACTGTGGATATTACGGTACACGCCGAGGACGACTATTCGATGGAAAAAAAATCCGGGCGCAAGGCGACTCATCGCGCCGATCTTATCGCGCGAGGACGTGCGCGTTCTTATCAAATTGGGCGCAAAGGGTAGGAAACTTTGCTCTATCCCCTCCCTCCACCTCCTCCCCCTTCTCCGGGCTGTTCGTTCGGCACGCTGTATTCGGTGGCAGGAGAGAAAAATATGATTCACACATGGCGGGAGTATATTATCGTCGGCATAAATTCCGCGCGCTGCTCGATAGCGGCGATGACAATTTGAGCCGCGGATGCGGATAAAATATATCACCGGCGACGATTTTGCACGCTGATAACTCAGGACGTTCCGCACCAGTGGAATTCCTTTGTTGGATGCCCGCGAATAATAAGTGTACATATTTTCAGCCCGACAAACACGTCTGATTCTATCTTTGAAAGTTCACCTTTATCGTCGAAACGTCGCGGCAAATGGCGGTTTCTTTATTGGCCGGATTCGAGTTTCTTTTTGTTCCCCTTTTACACCACACACCGGTAGTGAAGAAACGCCCGAGAAAGAAATTGCCGTTTTATACGGCGTTTCGTACGAAATAGAGAACATTCGTGATCGAACAGTGCGTCGTGAATATGCGTTTGGAAAAAAAAAAAGCTGTACGTTTTCCAGAATGACATTCGAGGCATAGTCAGCTTTATATTCAATGTGCTTTTCGATATGCATTGCTACACTACAAGGTTATGCGTTGGCTTGCGATGTATTCGGATGAGGTCAATGAATATTCTCACTTCCGATCTAATTTAGTTGGGATCTCTTTTAAAATGAGAAAAATACGTTTTTTTTTACGAAATATATTATATATACATATTTCTTCAAGTATACCTGGTGTCTATGTGCGTCCAATGAATCGACGCAAGGTTACGCATCGTATCACATCGTATGGACGTGATACGAAATAAATCGTTATTGATAGGGAATGTTATTTATTTCAATACTTATCTCGTCTCCCTCTCAATACGAAAACAGTTCCGGATAATTATTTTTTAACAAAACTTTCTCTGCATAAAGTATATTTTTCTGGTAAAAAAAAAAGTAAAACGTGCAAAAAAACTCGATACCCATTCAAAACATTATCTATCGTAGTAAGATTTAATAAAAGTATTACAATGGAGTAATAAAAAATACTGCAGTACGGTACTTAATGAGAATACAACAGCATATTAATACAAAATAAAAAATGTCTTACATGTGTCGATCAAAATATTAGGATGTTTTTTAATGAGTAAATGGGATTCATGTATATAAAGTATGCTCCTAATCGATATTTTATATACTCAACCCAATATACAAATTCTGCGAGCCGTTATGCCTGATTTAAAGCGTTAAACTGCTATTTCGGAAGATGTCAGAGATGTTGTACAATGTAAAATATTCGCGTATAAAGTATTTTAATAATGCAAAATACAATGGTGATATCTAAATTCTTGGTCACACGCATCCTCAATTATTAATTCCATACATTATCCTTCGACTCTTCAATGCTCACTATAACACAGGCTGATGCATATGCATTCAGATACACACAATCTGCATGTACTCAGCATTGATGGCTAATAATAATCACCTTCTGAATCCGCGTAAAACTACCTTTTTCAATATTCGGACTTTCTTCAAATCCTCGCTTATTCAAATTTCATAAATCTAAAAACCCCTAAGTAATTTCTTACTTCTTTGCGCAATCACGGTGATTTATTTTTTATTCTATTTTTGAAAAAGAGTAGATAAGCATAAAATTTTCCTAAATATTCCCCTTTAAAATAATTAAAAATCATTCAAATGTTACATAAAATATCGCATAACCTTAAAGAGAGAATGAGTTTTTGCAGCGATTGAGAGACACGATACTTTTATGAGATATAGAAAAATATTGAAACATAATTCGATGTGAATATATTTTCACCTATCAAACATATATGCTGCGATTTATGTGTGTCATATTACGCCAAATCGATCACTTTCCGTAGCATGACATCTAGGTGATCGGACGTATTGATCCGGCCAGGTCTACCAATACTCGATACTTGAAACTCGAAAACGTAGTAGGGAAATAGAACTCACCTGGAGAGAGGATCGACAAACAGGGCAACGATTATCACAGCGACGATGACACAGGTCAGATAGATCGAGGATATTTCGTATATCTCCGACTCTGGAGGGCGTTCTAGGTTCTCATGACCTCCGTTACCAAGGACGCAGAAGTCAGCACCACAGAGTTTTATCTTGTCCCAGTTTGTAGTGCTGTTGCTACCGGCGCTGCCGAATTCTCCTTCGCTCAATACTATAAATGAAAGAACAATATTTACAAATTTTTTTTTGTTACACGCTTAAATGTGCAAATCGGTGCCAGAGAATGACGCAAGAGAGGTGTAATGCAATAATTATTCGTAACTTTTGTGCGCGTACCCGGGCGGTTCTTTGCACTCGCCTTTATGCCATACCTACAGCAAATATTGAACGATCACGCTTGGTTCTCCATTACTCAAGAACGCCCGCCGTAATTTACACTAATGGCCCATATAACATTCTTCTTGAAAACCAACCAATTCTGAGGAACTTTTTGACTCAATTTTGACGTATAAAGAAAATAGGGAAACGTTCTTATTCTTGATTTGTAGAATAGTTAACTGACGGCGTTGGGGGCCATCGCGAAAAATTATTCGCGGATATTGTAGATTCTGACTCTCGACCTTGACAATGAAATACGGCGCAGCACCTTGCGGCGGAAAAATTTATTAGCGAAAGGTACAAAGAAATCACTGATTTGCTCAATTTTGCCAGTAGCGGATCGCAAATAATAACGCGACGGATGTAAACACGGCGCAGCTGTGTAAGCGATTTTACGTGCGGCATTGCGAACGAGGAAACGATCAACACGCACGTGGGGCAGTTTTAACCCTTTTTGATGCTCAATCCTTCTGCCAATCAGACAATCGTCGACGGCTATTTTTTCGTGATTTCATTTAAAAATTTTCAAAGTCAAACTATCGAGTTGTACGACTTATAAAAGCACAATTTGAGGACAAAGAATGAGAATAACGCAAGTCTGAATTTACGTATTGTATTATTATTGAAGCATTACTAAAAGTATGTGTACAAAATTATAAAGAATTCAGCATTGCATAATACGTTGAAAAACAATATTTTTAACCTGTAGGGGAAATGCACTGTCCGTTACTTTCCATGCTTTTTCCGTACTAGATATTATTTCATTAAATAAATTCGCATATTTTCATCATTCCTGAATTCTGATGACACATTCTCTTTAATCGTGAAAGTTCACTCGTTCTTTCATCACACGAGTACACATATCATAATGTAAAGACACGTCCATGGCGCTACCAGGGTCCAATTCAACCTGTGTATTAATCCATAACATCATTTACCGAACAAATTTCCATACTTTTCGGACAAGAAAGATAATTGTACAACACGAATGAATAATCCTTTTGAAAGACAGCTCTATCGAAATTCTATTACTTTTAGTCGTAACGGACATCGGAGATCAATTTGCATCGCGCTGAAGGAAAGTCAATGCTTTCATAAATGCAACGCAACCGTAAGCCGTATTGCATCAGGACGTCGGAGTAAAAGGAAAATGAGATAAATAAACGCGTCTAGCAACTCATCGTTAACGATCTACCCAGTGTGCTTTTCGATCCTTTTCGAAGAAACATCTCATACGCATAATTTAGTACGTGATTTGCAACTGTGCCCCACGAATTGTCCAAGAAAATTAACATTCCTGCATCGATAAAAACACTAACAATTCACACTACCATTCAAACTCCCATTGTGATATATAAAATCTTTCGATCCAACGGAAATCTCTCAAAAATGGTCAACATTAAATTCTCGAAGGATCGAAACCTCGCGATGACAAAAAATATACACGTTGGTCCAATTCCATTTCGAAGATATCGTGTATAACTTTCCAGCTTCTATCTGAAGTCGTTTAGAGCGAGAAAAGTG
Source organism: Ampulex compressa (assembly GCA_038496175.1). NCBI lineage: Eukaryota > Metazoa > Arthropoda > Insecta > Hymenoptera > Ampulicidae > Ampulex > Ampulex compressa. Next base: position 138,784 of record JBCFXI010000264.1, on the reverse strand, counting down.
ACGAAAAGAGACAAGTTCGACAAATCGCGGAGTATAACTACTAACGGCTGCGCACCTCCCTACGACGACGCCTGGTATTCGGTTTGTCTACGAGAAAACCCGGCTTTGCAGGAATAAATACCGAGGCTGGTACTAATCATACGCCGGCGTGCAAAGCGTATCGCCATTCTGGAATCCACGTTGGCCAATCCGCATTCACCGGACGGCAAACCGGGGAAACTTTCACCGGAGCAAGGCTAATAATATTATGCCGTATTTACAATCGTGCACACTATCGCGCACTAGGCACGAATTTGACTCATTATCGTAATCTATTCGGTGAGCACAAAAATACACGTGCATTTATTTTGCAGCGTAACAATATCGAGCGTGAGTCGTCGAATAGGTTAAACGTTCTCGAAGATTATCGGTACGAGGCTCTTTTTACTCACAAAGTGGCAATGATAGTTGCTGTTTAAAAAAAAAGCGGTCAGACCCGTTATTAGCAATATATTTTAATTTAAGCAAAGTGAAAAGTCGATTATTGTTCTGTAAGGCTGAAATATCACAAGCCCATGATCAAAAACATTATATGCGCAAAAAATAAATATTGACAAGGATATTATAATTATAATACACAATGTTAACATATTATCATAAAATATACTGACTTGTAATGATACTGTTGAGTTGTATATGAGATGTAACTTAATCGCTTATTATTCAAAATCGAAATATTTATAATAGAATATCCAAATTCCTTCTAAGTAAAATTATATGCTGCAAACCCTTTATTTTTCTTTTAATCCCCTTTTAATGAAGTTTAACAGAACCAAAATATAAAAAGTAAAGGAATCTGAATATCACCTCGAACTCTACAAAACTAAAAAACAACGACCCGAATTAAAAAAGTTATACAACGGAAAATAATGTTTAATACAGTTTTAATGAGTAGCGATATATACAAACGATAATAGATAAAACTATTACGTCATGAAGAATATATCGAAAACATTACGTTCATGATTTGAATTTCCGCGAATCACCTCATTAGTTCCTTTTAGCAGTGCTCAAGATGGTACAGAAATGTATAAAATGAACAGGCGTGTTTGCGAACGACGGAAAGTACTCAAAGAAAATTGTTTCGATTGAAAGGACTGAAAAAACTACTCAATTAGTCCTTGCTAATTTGGCCAATTTCCGAGAACCATTCGTTCGTGCCTGTCCGTGCCTTGTGGCCTTCGATTTACTAGCTACCATTCATTAACATCACCACAGCGCTTGTACGGCGACCTCGGCAAGGACTCAAAACACTCTTGACCTTTGTCGCGTATTTGCAAACGGCAGGCCACGTCAATGGCCCCTCTATAATCCTATTGCTAGAAATAACACGATTTTTATCTCCGATTGGAAAGCCTCGCGCGCATATTCCGCGTTGCACATTCCCCGGTAATACTCATTCTCCATTTCTTAGCATTACTTTTCCAACGAGAAAAACTCGGAGTAGGAAAGATCGATTTAAATACAAAATCTCAGATCGATCTTTGGGTGTTCCATTAATTTGTATTAATTAGGATCGTAAACTGAACGATGTTTACGCGCATAATCGTTAACTACACATCGCGTTCCATGAGAAAGGCCAAAGGAACTCGAGGTAAAGAAAATTGGCCATTGATGAAAATCGCCGAAATAATATGGAAAAGTAAAATGATCAGGTGTGAAAATGAATTCGGTACTTTTCGAAGAGATCGAATCTTTCTTTGCGGAATAATGTAATACAGCCGTAATCCTGGAAATATTAGCCATTATTTACAACAGTACTACCCCATCTTTTGGATAACACAAAACATGGAGAAAATATTTATATTTAAAACACACCCGCAATCGATCCAGCATTACACAGTTTTAATTCATACGCCCAATGAATAGATGCGTATCGAGAGCGTTCGTCCACATCGTTCCCAACTTTTATCCTTTAACATCCCTCCCGCCCCTTTTCTTTGCCAGTGGAAAACAGCTGCCTTGCGCCGTCAAAGTTCTCGCTCCCATCAGCGCGCGCCGCACGAAGTCTTCCTCGGCTGACCCAATAGGAATAAAGTAGGCCCGATTTGAACGACGCAAGAATCGATTAAAACAGTGCGCGTACGATTCAGCGATACTTTGTGGAACGCGTGTTATTGCCGCGCGGCACCAGGGAATGTGTACAAGGTGGTACGGAAACCGCCTATCGCGGGTTTATACCGGATAAATCTTGTTTCTCCCTGCGTATACGAACGGCTCTCTGTCGTTCTCGCGGTAATCCTCTCTCCTCGAGTCTCCCACCGTCGTTGTCACTCACACGGCGAAGCAGCGTCGATACCAAGGCCGCATTGGAAATTGCACGGGCCCTAGGCACTTTTGCCTTTTTAACACTAGATCTATCGAATCTGTCGAAAAGATGGTGCCAGAATATGGTTGTTCCTTAGAAACTTTGAAAGGCTTCTGGAACGCGCATTTTCTGAGATTTTACACGATTTTATTGCGATGCGCAATCCATTATATTGATTTGTTGAGGTTTTCTCTTTGTTATCGTTTTATTCTTTTTTTTTTTTTTTAATATGATATGTCTGCTCATAAAGCGAACATTAGCTCTAATGTTAGTCTTCCTTGATATGTAATTTTAGTTGATTTATACAATATATACCAGAATAATAATTATCAAGTAAAAATGTATTGGATATATGAAAAATTGTATGAAGTTTTTGCAAACCCAGTACAGTAAAGGATTCCGTGAATGTCGCACCTGGAGCTTCCGCGTGAATGAATCGGAGCTGCACCTACGTCTATGCTATTTAGACCCTACACGTATGTTATTAATCTTCCACGGAGTCAGTCAAGCGTGTGATGTGGCACACAATGGAGTACACGGCGTGGTTCCTTCGAGAGGAGCACGGTTTGATGGTTTTTATGATGTGATTTTCTTAGATTAACATTCTTTTAATCTGAAATTTTGTTTACCATATTGGTGAAATTCTTCCATTGAAAGTGAAAGCAAACACGATGTAATTACGACTACGTTCATTTTTTAATCGATTTTGCAGGATCGTCCCTTTGCGCGGTTATTTTTTCTAGTTTGCTGGGCTAAAAGAAAGTCGAGCAGAGAGGAGAAAGGACCGAATGCAGGTCTGCGGCGAATAGCATTTATTATCGCTATTGATTCGTAATTGTTAAGAAATAATTTGATAAAAGACCCGTGGGTTGTGGATCGAACCAGTAATGAAATATCAAATTTGGTAATGGCCAGTTGAGAAAAAGAAGAGAGGAGGCAAAAGGCAAGAAAAATAAGAGAAAGCGATATGCTACGAGAATAGTACGCTTGAATCTCTGTATTTTCTCGAAGATCTTTACTACTCCATTGATCGGATTAAAAGAATCACTTCTACTCGTAATAAGAAAGAAAAAATTATCTACAGAATGTAAATTCGAAAAGTATGTTACACGAGATCGACTGTAAATTCTAAGATTTTACAAGTTGTATAGGTTTCGCAAGGAATATTCTAGCAGCAGAGGGTGAGAAATAACTGGGTGTATAGAGGAGGTCGAATGAAAAGCGGTTTGTAGCGACATTACAGATAAAATCGATGTAAAATAAATTTCGAAGAATTTTTTAACGTTACAATTGTGCAAAGTCACCGCGTTGCGTCGATTCCCTCGTTCCTACCCCTTTTCTCAATCATACGTCAGCCTTCGACCTCGAAAACAACCCTCTCATAGTAATAGTTAGTTATTAATAGTACTAGCTTAAGTCTTAGAAGCAAGGCAGATGTATTTAATACAGGGAGATAGCCAAGAATACTTTGCCTAGCAGTTCTTGCAAGATAGAGTCTAGACTTGCAGTCAGTGCCTGATCTTGTTCGTAGAATGATAGGTTGAATGGACAAATCTCTAGTTGAAATAACCTCCTCGTTGTAAGACCTGGGCAATAAGTATTCCTTGAGAAAAAGTATATTCTCAGGATCGAGATCTATAATTAGCTGCGAAACATTTTATTTCTGTATTTCAAATGTCCACGAAATACCAGTTGATGATTTATTCACGTGGGTTTTTTCGATTTAGCAATACTCCGCCCGTATGCAACGTTTGTTCCCCTTTTGGCCACGCGGAGATTCCAAATATGACTTCATTCTCGATACTCGAAGTATTGAATAAGTTAATGTGGTCTTGATTATATCGTGCTCGGTCTCATTTTTACGGGCGAAATCTCGTAAATATGTTAAAAACTCAGATTAAGGAAACTGAAATTAAAAAAGTTAATGACAATACTTTTTAGACTGGTTTTTAAATGTCTCGCCTCGGAACTTGGCCAGTTCCTTTGCCCGTAGTTTCTTTTGTTCGACGTCTCTTATGTTCGACTCGGTACAAAGGTAAGCTACACACCTGGGAAGAGCTTAACACGCGTTTGAAATATTTATTTTTATATAACTCTGCTTAAACTCTGTTGCATTAGTTATATTTACTTCCGTTTCCTAAAGTAATTCTATCATAAAATGAAATCATGTGCCACTTGGCAGGACGTACTGATTTTAGAAACTCGTACCTTTTATTTTGTTCTTGTAAATATACATAGAAAAAGTGATAATAAGACTGGGACTTGTAATATACGAATACACTTTCTAGCAACTGAGTAGAAGCGACTGTAAATACGATTGGTTCTTCAAAGCGCGTGATTCTTTCCTTATTACCACGTATTAATAGCCAAGCAATGCTCATTCTAAATAACTAAATTCAACTACAGGATAAATGAAAATCAGCATTAAAACGATCGTTTCTTTGAATAATCGGATATGTTGCGACGCGATCGCTCAAATTAGGAAACATTTACAAAAACATATTTACAATTTCATTCTTGTGACCCAATTTTATTTACATTTAGGCTAATTAGATAAATTACTTTTTTCCTTTTTACAGATTGTACAATTTTCTTGAGTTTTGCTTGCAAATATTTTCTAACCTGATTAATCATATCGTAACATATTCAGGCACAGCCGATTCTGTATGAGGGCTATGCGAACGCAAGAACAAGCTCAACAGGGAAAGGACCGAGCATTTGGCCGCCCTGTCTGACGATACATGTGCCATTACCACTGTGCTCTGTCGCAAGGCTCGCGCCGAGAAGCGTAAGGCGACGCTACTTGCCAGACTTTAAAAAACCCAACGGACACATTTATCCATTCGATCAAGTTTAATGGTCAGAAATCATGTATTAACCGCCAATTGATGAGTAACAAAGACTTTATTTAAACGACCTTTCGATACGACATATTAATTTCTGGCTTTCACGTTTCTCGATGTTGGCAGAAAAAACTCAAGTATTTGCGATAAGAGGAAGTTCGATGTCGGATCATGAAAAATTCGGATGTATAAGAATCGATGCTTTTTCGACGAATACTGCGAATGGGCTGTTTTTATAGGTCTACGTGGGATTAAAACGAGTTTTTGGATTTTAATATATACCACGGTTTACGAGTTGAAGGTAGATGTGATGATAAATATAGAAACTCTAAAGGAATCTAATGTTTGTCACACAATTAATTTTTGCCCTATAAATGTATCTCATCGGCCAGTAAATTAAAAGGTAACGAAACAATACGGTTGATTTTTTCAATCACTAATTCCTGTTGCAGACAACCCATTGCTGCAACGCGATAAATTCTGCATTTTAATTTCTGCTTTCTTTAATTGTCGTTCCTTTATTAAAGCCTATTCGGTTATCGTTTCCACCAATGGAATAATACAAATTTATACGAACAAAGTTAAAATTAATTTACTAGGTAATATATAGAACAAAATTTTTATTAATTTTTCACTAGTCGGAAGCAATTGATCTTTTATCTTAAATTTTTGGTCATTTTTATTCTGGCTAGTATATTTTTAATTTGTTTAAGCAACGTCAAATTCTGAACTATGATGAGATTATGCGCTTCATTGTTACAAGTATGTCATCAATTTTTCTTCGTGCCAAAATATATTTCGTGCAGTAATAACATAAAATAACTTGTTACGAACAAGCCTTCAAGACATACGGTGCAAAAAAACCATAAGTTAATATGTGTACTGCTCAAAAAAACAGCTGCGAAAAAATAAAACCAACTTTTTCTAAATACGATAAAGTCTCAAAGCAAGCAATATTCGATCGAGCAATTAACACCAGAACTACCGGCCACTTCCCAAACATATTCAGCAACACCACATATATCTTCAAAAAGAAGAGCACAAAAACGAAATGTCGGTCGATCAATACAATCATCTACATCTTACATTAAATTCAAGAAAGTATTCACGAAATACGTCGCCATAAAGTTGTACACTTTTCTCAAGAAGTGTCCCACCAGTCTTTTTGGCCGTCTTGGTAGTTCTAATGTTAAAGTAAAATGTTGAAAAAACCGCGACTCACCCAGAGAGGAGATAAGATTTCCCCAGAGCTCCGCGGTCTGCCATGCGAGGAAGAAGAATCCAAAAAACCTGACAACGATAGCGTCGACGGGTTGATCGGTGAGTTTGGCGTAGACTCCGCCGACCTGCGTCAGATAAGTCGCCTTGGCAGCCCACATGGGCGCTGCGCCCAGTCCCAGCAGGACACCGGCTGGTACCAAGGTGTAAAACCTGGGGTAAAACTGCGAGCCGATGTACGGCGCGTAGCACAGCATCGAGAGGCATAGCGTCCACTTAACGGTGAGCCTCTTGATGACGAAGGTCGGCACGAAGATGCAGGAGAGCACCAGGGCCGCATAAATGGCGGATAGGGAAACGGTACCCAGACCGTCGCTGGCGTTTATCGAGGATTGGAGATTAGCCGTGCCTTGAAACGCGGTGAACTGCACCATGAAAGCTATCGACACCGTCCCTATGTTCTTCAGTATACGCCACTTTTCACCGCGCGAGAGCTTGAACTTTCTCGACTGCGTGTCGTCGTCGGGCTGCGGTAGCTGCGGCGGCTTTTGCGGCTCCGGCGGTATGCCATCCGTACCGTCGTCCTTGTAACCCTCGTTTCTGTACCCCACGCCGCTCACGGTGACGGTGTAGACGGTCTCCTCGCCGCCACCGCCGCCGCCGCCATCGCCGCCACCGCCGACGTTCCTGCCACCGCCGTTTTGGGAGGTCACCATCCTACGTGTCGACTACCTGCGAACATGTGAGTTTTCGTTCATCAGTCCTGCCCGGTCTATGTTGCTCTCGATATTATTACTTTTTTGACTTCTTTTTATTACATATTCGTGCTTTTTCTTTACTTTTTTTTTTTTGACGCCTTAATGCTGCAAATGTGCCTCTCAAGCACCACCTGAATTATATTACTCCTGAGATGAATAAAGATTGTTTTGAATGACTTTAATATTATTATTTACGCGTCATTGTAGTATTTAAAATGTGACACTTAAAAATTTGAAAGTCGAAGTATGATGAGAATAATTTGGAGTTGCCGGTCGATATTCACAACTAAAAGTCGGAGAGTTGAGGGTTAATTCATTCTCGGCACCGACTGCTAAGGTCATTTGGCCTAGGACCTACTGTTTAAGGTGGATTCCGAACCACTAGAGCTACGGTATACATATCACATAGAAAAACCAGAGGTGATGGGCGGGATTCGAACTCGGGTCTGTCGCGTGGCAGTCTGAGCCTCTATCCACTACACCACCGTAGCTCCCTATTTTTTTTTATTCATTCACCAGAGCTACGGTATACATTTCGCATGAAGAAACCAAAGGTAATGGGCGGGATTCGTACCCGGATTCGTACTTGCTTTTTCTTTCAATTTTTGGATACCTACTGCTCAAGTTGGCCGACCTACAATCTACTATTTTAAAGTAGATTGTAATCAACCAGAACCACGATGTATTTGTCATAAGCAGGAACTCTTCAGAGGTGCGGATTACACTATCGTAGCTTCCTATAGGTACTCTAACTTATTCGACTAGCTTTTTTTTTAATAAGAACTGCTAATGTTAGTGTATTGCTATGTGCTAATTTTTAGTGTATGACACCGTGTTTTAACGTGAATTTTATACGAGGTACGCATAACGTACGTGTGACACGGATAATTCTGTAAAGGTAATAGGCAGAATTTAAACCGAACCTCATCTACGACACGACCACAGCTCAATATATGGAGATACCCATCACGAGCATCGTCAAAGTGTAGGACATCGCTCCATAACTATGAAGTTCTATCCAATTCTCAATAAGAAAAGGCTAAAGCAACTTGTCTCGCATCTCTGATCTGACAACCGTCTGAAGAGCACACTAAATTCTCAAGTAGACTAGATGAATACAGATGTCCGTGAATAAGTGGACAAAAACAGGCTTTACAATGTATCAAAATCGAGCCAATGACGTCAAAGGAAATTTTAGCTTGGTTCAACTCTGTGAACATAGATGATATCTTTGATCGGGGAATGTATATTATATACTGTAAAAAAAGTTAAAGTGAATATTAAGATGGGTGTGCTTTTACAATGTGTTTTGTATCGAATAAAAACATGATTGATAGGGAACCGCACAAACTCCGTTGCATAACCCAGTGTAAAAACTCCCATGTTCTTCTTTTTCCTTGGTATTGTTAAAAAACAAAGGTACTAACACAAACACAACAATACACACCTCGTTTCACATGGTCGTATATTGAAAAAACCGTGATACATATCATAAATAGAAATAATTATCTATAGAATAAAAGTTATTATTTCCATATAAACAAGGAGGTCGTAATTATACTGGTAGTCAGACATGTGTTAAATTTTCAGCAAAGCGTTCAACAATTACATCCTTAAACGGACTGTTAAATATTTCAAACATCTTCAATTTCTCATTTGAATAATAAAAGTAGACTGAGTCTTTATAGGAAATTATAGTAATCCAAAAAAATACCAAAGTATCCACGTTGTAGTATTCGTTACGAAAAGGTTACGGCCGCATGTTTTTTTATAAGAAAAGAAAAAAATTGAAACAAAAGAAACCCCTCATCGCGCAATACTACAAACTGCTGCCATCCAAAATTTCCATTATTTGCATGGCCCTCCCCGCGGCTAAATCCATGAAACGAGCTCCAAACAAACGGGTGTGATAATTGTAGCTTATTCAATCGTACCATTAACCTCAGTTCCATAATTCATGATCATCGCTATGTATCAGTCGCTGAGCCCACATTTTCCACCGTCACGTGCCTACGCATTTGCTTAACGTCTCGATAATCGCGTACGGGATAAATCTCGCAATAGAAAAGAGCACATGCATAACGGCAAACGGTAACCTTTTGAGAGAGCGGCGGTGTGCTGCGTAATCTCCAAAGCGTGTCTCCAGAAGGTACCGACGAGCGCGGACGTGTACGGATACGAAAATATTAATCAGCTGCCTGGCGCATATGCTAATTGCGTAGGATCGCCGACGGTCCGCGACTGACGCGCATCTTTTCACTCGCGATCGGGTAAGATTCACGTAATTGCGCGAAGATATGGCCGTAAGAAAACAGCAGTGTCGAGAAAGCGAGGAAGGCGAGAGAGAATTCGCTGAAAACAACGACGTACGCAGAAACTGCTTACGCGGATTTTTGGAAGCTTTCGTTCGCTGCGAATCGAATACAAAGTGATAAATGGCCGGAACATTTGTTAATTCCACGGTATTTGTTATTTATTATTCTAGCAGTATTTATTCTTGTGAGTCGGTTAGAATGTCAGATAACGGGTTGTGATTGTAAACACACATATTAGTATCATCGACTGCTTTCTTCCTTTCTATAAGATATTAAAGTTCTCGTAATACGGGTATTCCTTTGCAACGGCTATAGAAATTCGTGTTATTTAGTAGTATTAAGTTTATTAAAAACATTAATTTTGAATGTAAAAAGTGTAATCGTCAAATACTGGAGCCTTTAAAAATCTAAAACAATTTTTAAAAAAGTTCATTGTTTTGGCGTGTAAACGGTTAAGATGACCAGTGGGTTGTAAAAGAAATCGATGTACAACGAGTGGATGTACAATGGAAAAACGTTCTTCGAGCAGTGGAAGTCTAAAAAATAAAATAAGATGCATATTTATCATGGGCAAGCAAATTCCGGCATGCACATGCGATATTATTTGTTATTTTAAATACGGTGCATTGTTAGTCGTTCAATTATGACCATTGGCGAGGAAGATTAAATAAAAGCAAGATAGACACGACGAATTTTTGTGAAACTTAAAAAATAACCGGAGTAACAGTTCTAGACTTTTGTGCAGTTTATTACATTTCATATACTGAATGTATTCAGTCAATTAAAAATAAAAGTATGCGGTTTAATGCTTTTCATATACTAAATATATCGGTGAACAATTACAAAAAAAAGTTTTAAAACTTTAAATTTGTACCTGACAATAAACCTCAAAATGAAGCATCTCTTTCTACTTGGTCATGTGCCTCTGATTGAACTTAATCGTAAAGTTATCGCAAAGGAAGCATCTAGAAACATAGTACCGAATAAAAAAAAATAAACCAATTTCCATTTTAGTACGGAAAATTTTACGTTTAAATTTCAAATTCAAAACGACATTAAAAAGGGACGCTATATTCTAATAATGCAAAAAACATTCAAAAAATTCTTTCCCTCTCAAACAAGCTTCCGTTGGAAATAAAAAAGAATATAATTATGCGCCGACCTCATATCCGCCCGATTATAAACAAAGAAGCGAACTATGGGCGCTTCGACGGATCCGTGGAAACGTGGACCGATTAGAACGTGTCATCGCTCGAGGCCGAGCGCATGATTTATCGCCTACGGCGGACGGGCGATTAAAAACCCTCGACGAAACCCGCACGTGAAAATGGATTGCCTACATTCGTATATCCAGTGGAATTAAACCCATTTGCTGTCGTTTCTACCGGTGAAAGCCGGTTTGAATCGGTTAGAACCGAAATCCGTGCAGCGTCAACCGCTCAGGAATTTTCCCCCCGGGGCTATCTTGCCACGGAAATCATAACACGCCAAAGACACTTCCGGGTTTGACCCTTTGCGAACCTACCTCGAGCACGGCTCGCCGATCGCCCCGTCGGCGCTTGGCTGTGATTCGTACACGCGAATCGAATAAACCACTCGACTGCTTTTTCGATTTCTGCCCGCCGAGACATGCGATACTTCAAGGTAATTTTCTTTTGTACTTAACTTTCTTCGAAGTTGCCAAAATCTAGCGGAATAATGCGAATTAAACATCATTTTGACTAAAATTGCCAAAACTACAATGCAGTGGAACATATATGGTTCGGTAGGATAGAAAGAAAGAAGGGTAAAACTACCACACTAGTCAAATGAACTGGTCAGCCATTTTGTCAGCATTTTGCAATACACGAGCAGGTATAAGTCCAGAAGAATTGTGAGGTATGCAGAGCCATTTCTTCAAAAAATTGTCTCATCTGTGTAACAGCGTGTTTTGATGATTTTCCACAGCTGTATTTAGCACATTTCTTTTTTGTCTTCTATATTTTCAAAGACATATATGTGATAACTAGATATATCCTGACAATGGGCAATAGTTTTATTGTTGAGAAATCTCTCTAATCGGTCACTACATACTGCGCCTTTATAACTTGAAGATAATGCTGTATAAATAATCGATGCATACATGCGTTAACATGTGTTATTTCAAAATATATCTCGAACCATGTAAACTATGATACATATAGCATACAAGAAATTATCAAAAGATGATGCAAATAGTTCAAGTGACGTATCTTTCGCATGGAAGGGTAACCCTTAATGCATTAGAGCACCATAGTTCCAATAGTAATATGTTATTATAAGTTTGCTAAACATCCTTTGGGAAAGACAACTGCAAATGCAAATAAGAATATTTATTTATGTATACTAGATATACTCAGCCTTGAAGAACATAGATAAGAGAGGAAAATGCACATATTTATTTAATTGTTTACATGGCGCAAATTGTAGTATTTTAAAAAATGCAGCGTTATAGATTTATAAAATTTGTATAACATGCTATAGACTCATTTTACGACTGGTTTTGATGGTTCTAATGTTAAATTAATTTCACCATAGCAGTATTTAAAAATTTTTTAAAGTTGTAACAAACCGAACAGAACCAGGACTCAAAATGTTGACCTTGGAATACGATGATACCAAAAATAAACCACATTTCAAAAGAGCGATTTAATTACTTGTACATAATATATAACAAGACACGTAATTCGGGAGAAGACAGATCAAAAACAGATTTTATGTTCGCTTCTGGTAGGTTTATTTGCAGAAGTCTGCACCTCAAAGAGTTAAGATTCTGTAATTCAGCTTATCTGAACAATAACGACCTTTCAAATTTGCATCAATGTATGTAATTATAAGCGTTGAATGGAACTATGTATTAAGGAAACTGGCTGTTTTAATAATAAAGAAAAAACGAAAGGTACGCATGGATGCTGTATAAATAACGCAATCTGCGTTTTGGTAATTACGATAAACGTGAAATTAGTTACAAGACATTTAATAACACATAAAATACGTAGTACTCAGATTTCACATATTTAGACTTCACGTTCAGCAAAATCAGAAATAATAAGTACCTTGTAAATAATGTAGCCAAACAGGCTGTGATAGAGTTGCGACAGGTATAGAGTTTGGAAAAAAGATCGATTACGGATAATTATAATAAAAAGATGTGGATATATATAAACTTCGTATACAGCGTAATGAGTTTCAGAATTGGGATATAAAATCGGAAAAATTGTAATATGCTGGAACAAGTGCAAATAAGATACGTAAAATGACACAAATAAAACAACAAGAATGCGCGTCCCCCTTCACTAATGTATGTTTTCGTAAAAACTGTTATTTTCTAATCGTGTTGTTTATAATTGCGCGAACGTTACCAGGAAACGACATACTTACGAAACTTTAATAGCTTCTTATTGGTCAATTGCGACAGATACAAGCTACTTATCATGATACTCGATTGCGCCTGATTCGTACCTGGAAGATATTTTGTAGGAAAGATGATATCGCTGGTCCCATCCCAGGGAAAGGTGACGAAACATTTAATTACCTTGGCATATATTTTCATGAAAATTATAGCTTTTTCCTCGTACGCTTTGAAGTTCAGGATTCTACCTTTATGTAAGACGTAACCGGGTGGGAATTTCTCAATCGTCCATTTTTTCGCGAACATCGTCAGCACAATAATCCGCTTATACGACAACGGACCTAATCGAGGCCATAACTGCAAGACTTCATGTTACGAAGTGAACACAATGGGAGAGAATGCGTGAGTAAACGCACAAACATTCTCCACAAGGACAGTCGCTGATCGATAACTCGATAATTTAACGTTTATTACGATTCATATATTGTAGTGCGTCTCGTCAAAATTGCACGTATTGTAAATCTACGGCAAATTATTATCGAGTGATTTTAACTATACATAACCAATTATCATTCCCATTATACCATCACAAAAATGTATAGTATGCTTAATAAAAAACAATTTTTATTCTCATTACAATGTCTTGTTAGAGAAATATCGATACCAATATAACACACATGTGTATACACACGATGTCCAATCACAAATGGGAAATATTTCACGGAGAGATTCACGGAGGGAAACCAATGAACAGAAATTCTGCAACTGTCGTAAAAACGAAAGATCGTCGATTAAAGTAATACATACATAACAAATGTATATTCAATTATTATTTAATTATATGCACGAAGATCAGTACTAGTAGATGCCCCAGATAAACGTTACCAAAGCGAAGTGTTCGCCGCTGAGAAAGAAGAGCCCGCGAAGTTATTTTTTTTTCCCATCGTTGCTCGGTGAAATCAAGCGTAAGAGGAAAGGCGAGAGGGACGAGAACCATTCCGATTCGCTTTGCACTTTCGAATCGCGCGAAGAGAGGCGCCCGCCGATCGAGTTTAGTTAAAACGGAGTGTAAGTTATGTGGGCGTCCTTGCCGATAACCTCAAAGCCGCGTTACGCCGCTCGCCATCGCCGACAGTAATCCCACGGCGCGGACAAAATAGTCTTACGCACCTGTCGCACCGCCAGCCGTGACTCCACTTTTAAATCTGCGTAGAGTAAATCCCATTTCCTATTAATCATTCAATTCGGACACACTGAGCATACTGTGACATAGTACTCCTATTCTTCTTGCTCCAGTGAATTATTACAAACGAAGTCGTGGTCTTGACGAGCAACGTTTCGGCACATCTGCGAGCCATCTTCAGATATATATATTTTATTATACACTAGATGATACAAAAGACCTTTTAACCTAGGCCACGTACATTTTTTCTCTTTTGTATTTCATTCCTTTCGCCCTACTTATATGATTATTATATGTTATTTATCTATTTTTTTGTAGTTTTTGCATCAGCTGGTGCATAATATATGCCTGAAGAAGGCTCGCAGATGAGCCGAAACGTTGTATGAACACATATCGTTTTTTACTATTAAGTCGTACACCTGGTAAACTCCATTGCTCGTCAAGACCACGACTCCATTTGTGCTCTGAGCATACATCTTTTTTTAACATTTCCAATTTCTAAGGATAGGAACATTTTCATAACTGAGTCGCTGATATTATTCTACCTGTTTCTGTTTGTTTACTACATGTGCTATGCTATATATTATATGCTATGTGCTGAACGCGATACTATCGAACCTTAGCGATGAGCAATGTGCGGCGGTAACTTGTCATGGTATTTGCGTCTGAGAAGGAAGGCGAATTTTTTACGCGAAGCCGTAATGATTTCTTACTCATTTTTGAATAATCCGATAGTAACTTCGCCATTTATGGATGAAATTCATTCCTGATTCTATTTTGACAAGTCCACGGACCGTCCGTAGCGACCGGCGATGGTGAAATAATTCTTGACGATGTCCTTGGGGTAATCCTGAAATATACCTAAAACGACCGAGTTTAATAATTAATAAGATATCCGAACAAGAAGACAGCAAGAAGCTAAGATGTCGTAATTCCATTTCTGAATTTCCACGAAGTAGATCGTACGTCTGAATTTTTTTTATAAAGAACGGTGTTTATATATATTCTAATAGGATTGCATTGAAAATACTTCAAAACAATAAACGTGCACAGATGGCTGGAAACCAACTGTCAGAGTCGAGTAACCATTTTCATGCACTTGAACAAAGGAAAGCAGCACTTTGGCTAAGTGCACAATGATGTCGCATTGCAATGATTTCAGCTCTTCATTATCCAAAACAGATTTTTCGTTTGAGAAAGCTTATTTTCTGGTAGCAAAAATTTAACAATTAGACTCGTACAGTAGGCATGTCTATATATAGTATGAAATAAACAAGCCATGCTAATCGGCGAGTTTTTTGCTCTATTACCTATTTTCTTATATTAAAATTAAAAATAATTTGACTGTACTATAATTTAATGCAACTGGTATAACAACGTTAATTCTTTTTCTCCCTTCTGTTAACTAAAGGATTACAGCTCGAGTATTAGGAATAAAATTTGATCATAGCCCATAGGTCTGCTAAGGTTGCCAACCCTCTAGTTTAAGCTATAAAAAGTCACGCCAACTTATTCGCTTGCACCAAAGTAAACACGTAAATGTACGTGCATCGACTCACTCGTATCTTCCGTGGACTTGAACGATCTCTTTCTCTAACTGTATCTAACTAATCTATTCGTAATTACTCGATAGCGTTTTTCCTTACGGTATCTTTCGTGCGTCCAGGAGATCGATTATACGGGTCAGTCGATGACAGCCAGCGGTGAGTAACATGTCGTTTTTTTTCACGTGTGAATTGCGATGATAAGGGTTCTTTTCCCTCGCTATTGCCACAAAATTACGCGCTGTGCGCCATGTGCTATTAATTCATCATTTTCTGTTTTTTTCCACGGGCGCTTTATTTTTATTCACAGGTTTGCTCCGTTTTTATCTCTCTACGATTCTACCGTAAATTCTAGGAATTCGTCGAGCAATACTGGCTCGCACACCGAGTACCGCATAAGGAAAAGGTGTATCGAATAAATAAATTTCGATGAAGTCTTTTTATAAAATTATACGAGCGACGTTTAACCAAAATTGCACGGTTAAAAAATGCCATTATCATGAGTGCCTCGCACGATTAAGCTGTTCGAAAAAATCTAAACTGCGAAAGAACACGACAGCGCTCTGGTCGATGATGAGGCACACGATGCAGTATTCCTGGTAACATTGATATTAATACACGCGAATAGTATGTGTTCTTACTCGCAATAACACTTCAATAGAACTAATTATTCTTATGCTGACATATATTCAGTACAGGAAGATCCGCGCGGCTCACTATTAATTTTGCGCTTCGTTGGGTTCATTGATGTTGCAATGTCCGGAAAAGGAGATCTGGGATGTGTACGAAACAAACAGGCATATGTCCGTTTAACAAAACACATAATTTTATATGTGTGTATATACATACATATATACATACATATACATATATACATACAGAGTGGTTATATCCAACGGTGTCAAACTGATGCAACGGATGAAAGAGATTAAACAAATATTCGGTGATATTAAACCTAGTATTTCCACGTGACGCAAAAAAGTATTTCAATTTGTATCTTCGTCAAAGAGTATATAATTCTATGTCCTATATCTATTCGTAAAATGATGATAAAAGCGGGCCCTTATTGATGGGTATAAATAGAGCTGCGGAAAATCTCGAAATACGCAAAACTTTCCCCTATTTTTCTTTTCTCGAACGATCTTACTGGGGTGCTGGGGAGCACGTACGAGAGCGCTTGTAAATTCACATGTCGTCGATGTAATCGAGGCGAATGCGTGACCGGCCGTGCCACTCCGTGACACGTGTCGTGGCGCGCATCGCAATTAACCGGCACTTACGGCCAGCTGACCACTCCTTTGTGCACCCTTCCCCCACTCAGCGCCCGAAAAGCCTTTTCACAGTTTTTCCTCAAAAGTTCATGAAACTTAACGGGCATCAAAATGCTAAAAGTTATAAAAAAAAAAGGAAATACATGAAAGAAGCCAATAAATAGAACCATTTAAGTAATTGTAAAGACGTAACAATAAAATAATGAATATTTTAGAAAAATGCAGTGTCACGTATTCCAAGGATTCTTCCAAAGAATTGCAGATATGTCATTTTGATCGCTTCGGCACTCTTAGTGCGAAGGATAGTCTCCCTTCAAAAGCAGAAATTATTGCTGATTAATAATATAACGCTCGATTCTATATGATTATAAATACTGATGAAATAAACAAACTGCTATATGTCTATCGTTTTATCTTCAATATCTGAGATACACTGAGGTAAAGTATACCTATTGTTTGAAAAAAGTGTATTATTATCATTGTTTCTTTGAACACTACAGTATTTTCTCAGAAAAGTTATTTATAAAATTATAAATAATGGGAATATTTAGATAGGTTAATGTGTGTGTAAAGCCAACAGTTACTCCGTCCGATTACAAAAAAGGTTTTAAACGTGCCTCGTATACATCTGCAAAAACAAAACCTGTGACGCATTATTATAAACAGAAATTGGCAATATTTCGTAACTGTGCGTTTCATTAAAATAGATTCACTGACAAAAAGATTCGAAGGCCTTGCTATAAACGATACGTCCGCTAATGGAGCGAGTATTACGATTCCGTGGCAACTCGGTGACTCAAGAAAACGTCTTCGTAGCGGTCATTATCAAGTCCTCGCATTTGTGCGGAAGATAAAGATAGGAAATTGAAGGAACAAGGCGAAAAAGCATAACTAATCTTTTCGTTACATAACAAGAGTCTGGCCGTACCAGGTAGACCCACGATACCGACTCCGCTCGTGCATGCCAGTGGAAGAGGCGAAGAAGCATCATTACACGCGTAGAAAATTGTAAAGTGCAAAATACGAATAAGATCCAAGAAAAGTAAATCCAAACTTATGAAACCTCGAAGGACGTGGCATTTTGTCATGGATACTCTATGCGATACTGTATACGATACTGTGTATACGCCCTGCACAATGTCAAATGTTACACCCTAGAAGTAATTAATTCCTTAAGCTGAAAAGTCCGAAAATAGAAAAAAAACACCTACGATAGCCTTGTTTATAGCACTTTAACAAGCACTCGTTAAATTGCCGCTCATTTGGGATATTGTCGATAGAAGTATTTTTGTTCAAATTCACGCATGTGATCAGTATAAATTCGTATTGCAACATTTCTGAAAATTATGGCAAAATCTAAATTACATGCATAATCGTAAATCGTATAACAAATACCTTCTCAGTTTCGAGGTGTAACTACCTTGTGCGGTGGCTTTAATTGTATAACTTTAAAAACGTCTGAACACGTGTCCAATCAGTAATGTTCAGATAAGTAAAGACCTGTTGATGCGTCCTTGGCCAATAATGTGTTAAAATTATACTTCGTAGAAGAACCTGGGTGAGAGGTAGCCTTTTGACCAATGTGAAATCTATAATAATAGTTGCAACGTTCATCTGCGCAATAAGAAATCAAAGAGGCTTAATTCGTATCTAACTATTACATCTCGCAAGTTGATGCACCGTCAATAATAATTGTAGAGCCGATGCACGATTTAATTATTAACAATGCAGGAAGATCGAACTGTACCAGGAACTTTCTGGTGATTTAAATCGAGCTTGGTTATGCAATACAGCGTGTATCGCATATTCACGGTCAGCCATAAAGACGTCATCGCACGCTCGTCCGGTACTCCTAAATCGATTATACCGATACGTCACAAAACGCATAGTATGCATGAACGATATCGGCATCCATCAAACGACTTGCGTTGGCAAGGTTGATATCCAGCTGACAACAAATCTAATTTAAACTATTCCCAGATACGATATAGTTTTGGATAACACCATTTACGACAAATATAACTCGGTAGAATATACAGCATTAGAAATCACGTGATCATTATTTTAACGCTTCGAAAAGCTTCGTGAGAGGTATATTGTAGAAGTAACTGCAATAGCAAATATTCGATCTACTGTTATTATCGCTGATATTATCTCGCACGTTTTATGCTTGTAAAAAATACCTTATATACAATTGGAGTAGTTTGGAGGAGCAAAAACGCTTCGTTGGAAATTGGCTTTAAGAGATTTTCAAGGTCATAGATGGTATTTCGATATAAAAGTATATACTTATGTTTTTCATATGTACGCAAGAATAATTTCAATGAATATACATTCGCGTATGCATAAAAGTATCACCTTAAGGTGACCTTGAATTGCAAAATTTGAAATCAAATAAGAAACTTATGCAGCCGCGCGTAACAACTACGTCATCTTTCCTCTCCGTTTACGGCTAAGAATCGACCAATACCAGAACAAAATAATCACAACAGTTTAATTCTAGCTGTGTTGCTGTGGATATTCAGTGAAGAAACGGTTAAAAAAGAAAGTATTTTTTAGATATTCTAAAAATTCTAAAATCGCTTAGCTTTGTCGAACACTCTTACAATAAATTGTAGTTTTATTGCATGCTTATCCACGTTATCGCGTGATTCTTTATCTTAAAATACGGATCTTAAAATATCGATCTTTTCATTTACCCTTTCCACCTTCGAGCTTTGAAATCCTGAGCGAGCGTAAAACACGGTTAACCTGACAAAGAGTTTGTGTATACAACGGTACCGACTCTGACTCACCGCGCAGTTATTGTTTAGTTATCAGTTATCGGTTATGAATGATTACGTTCAGAAATGGCGATTCACGAATACGTGGGACCACCGTTTTGTTCTTAGCAATGGAAAATATTGATTTCTTGTTAAGTATTATCCAAATCACATTGCAGCTTATAATCAAGTTGCATATATGAAAAAAACACAGTGGATAAAAAATGTCAAGATTACTATCTTTATACTTTATATCTAAGCATGCTATAAATGATTTTGCCCATGTACAGCTAGCATAGATTTATTTAAGATTTGATATCACAGAATTTCCTTCGGTACCATTCATAGTGTGTTATCGGACAAAAAATATTGCAACTTGTTCACAAACATAGAATATCGAAAGCTTCTAAAAAATCCTGACAATAACTCTGGCTAATATAAGTTGCAACCTGTTATTGTTCTGGCGTAATAGCAGTAACCTGCCACGCGTCTTATCATTAACAGCCGCGATAGACGATGCATCGTTAACCTTTACAAACCTGTTGCACTAACGCCAACGTCTACATCGCTGGAGGTTTTAAAAATACTTCATTGTCTATTCTGTTTATTACCACAAATTTCAATATACTACGAAGTAGTATATTGAATATAATAGTACATCTACTATTATAAATCGCGTAAAGCATGCACTCGTGTATTACACGATCCATATTTAAATTCGGCGAAAAATTTGAAAATACAGGGAACTTACGTAACGTGCAAGAGAAACAAGTTAAGATCGCACTAGAACTTTTGAAAAATTCAGTTCTTTTTAAACATTTGTAATTCCTATTCCTTCCATATAAATGCCTTCATAATATTCTTATCAATATATTTCGATATTTACGGAATTGTATATAATAATACATGTGTACAATAATATGATAATAATATGTATATGTTGCTAATTCTTATTAGAGGACGGTACCTAGTAGCTTTAGCGACTTTGATATATCGTACAGGCTACTTGTGGTTTTCGTGATGTAAGAAGAAAATCAATACAACACGTATCTTCCATTATTGAATATTCAACGATACGAGTACGTATGTAATTGAAATCTAACGACTATGATTCATGTGTCACTGACTTATCCAGTATTTCACAACCGAGTTTAAGAGTATAAACACATATCTCTTCTGCCTAGTCTTCGGTATTTCTCGATGTGTGATTAATGCTTCCCACTGTGAATATTTCGAAAAGAATAAAACTATTTACGAACGTGGAGCTACAATAGTGTAGCAATTAAGGATATGATAATTACACTTTAACATGGAAGATCTAATATTCGCATCCCGTTCATTAACTCCAAATAATTATTTCGTAATAAATTATGTAAGGTTATTGTCAAAACCTAAACAAAAGAAATACATTCGCAAACGTTCCTTATGAATTGCTTTTTATTCGTAATATAAGTGTTAATATAAAAACGTATTAGTATATCCTGTACATCTTAGACGCTTCTACGAGTCTGATTATGGATGCAATGAATTTATGAAATATTACTTGAAAATCTCTACAATTGTGATCATACAGTAGAATAAAAAATTTTTCTCTCTTTACAAATTTCATAAAAACAATAAAAACTTTTAATGCAAACCTCGACTTTATACGCCATGTTTGTCCGGATTGCCTAGATCGGATGTGATTAACGGGATCTTTATTAGAAACGAGTTTTATCATCGTTTGATTCCGCTTCGGAAAAGTACTATTACATAAATTTAAGTAAGCTCTTTCCTAAATACTTATATACGTAATATTAATCAATATCGAGAATATTTACCTCGGCATTTTACTCCAAAGCATTATCAATAAATAGCCGTACAGTATTCATGCTTGCCAATCAGTGAAAGAATGAAATATCGGGTTAGATAGGTGACTCAAGATATAAACTCAATAAAAAATTTTCCTCGTGATAATGTCAAGGTCCAATATATGGATTAGCAAACATTTAAATCTGTTTCTATTTCCTTTACCTTTCTACATTCCTTTTAGTAGACATGAACACGATACACGATGATACTATTCAAGAATATGGTCAACATTTCTTGAATCCAATTATAAATGATATTTTGGCGTATTTTTAATAATTTATTCCATACATGCTAACCATAACCCTCCACAATGTTAGTCAAAACTCTGACGTAATATATGTAAATTATTAAGAACAAATGAAACAAAATACTCGTAAATATGAAAACGTGTGTTTTATTCGCGATACGTACAATTTAAAATCGATAATATAGTTCTGTTTAAAATATCCGCATTCCTTATTAGGTTTTCTTAGACTTATTTTTTAACATATTTATTTATAGCCATATTTCATCATGGAATTGTATTGTTATTTTTAACAGACTAACCGTGCCAATATTCTAACCAAACCTGTATTGGCATCAAACACATGCAAAGACCTTTTTGTGGATAAATCTAATAAGAGCGGCGGTAGTGTATTGGATAGAAGCTCGGACTATCACGCGGAAGACACCCAGATTCGAATCCCGCCCAATTACTAAATGGTTTTTCCTTATGATATTGTAAACTATAGTTCTGGTGCTTTCGACCTTAAATAGTAGGTCCTTATGAATCTTAGAAATTGGTGCCGAAAATGAATTAAAAAAAAAACCACTAATATCGATTAACTCTGTGAACTTATAGTAACGAATCGAGGTCAGGAGATAATATGTACACGCCAGGAAAATACATACTAATATTCAGCAGACAATAATATAAACACCGTTGAAGTTAAACACATACGTTCAAAGAACCACAATCACGGAAATTAATGATCGAACGACTAAATCGAGTATCGATTAAGAATATCATCGACCTTTCCTTTATTTTGGCACAAAATGTCGCTAAAAGAAAATCTACCGTGAGTATAATAAAAATACCACTTTTTTACCTTCGTTTCATGATCTCGCTCATGACTAGAAAAAAGGAGCAACGAATGAATCGTCAAGAGTTTAATCGACGGAAGTATAAATCTACTTCAACGATCACAAAAAATTGTACTGTAATAATTACCAGCAAGAAAATTCCATTGCCACAGTTTTTACAGGCATAAATTAATCTGACAAGATATATATATATGATCTATAACAGATCTCTAACATCGTTAAAACCTACTTCATCGCGTAAATCAGTAAGATCGATTTTTAGTAGTTCGTAATGATATCAAGTAGCTAGTAAACGCACCGCTGACTCACGCACATCGATTTTTTAAACGTCTTACTAAACGACGTTAGCAAATAATTGAGATGAAATGAGCTATTTCTACACAGTCTTGCATCGGCTTAACATTATGTCGCGATACAAAAATATCTGAGAACTTGGAAGAATGTGGAATGTATTTTAGTCAGTTACCTTCTAAGTATAAAAAAAACCTGTTCAAAATGTGTCATCTTTTTAAATGTCAATAATTTCATAATGTCATTACTCCCATAACTTATGTATGTTGAAAAGATATAGTGCTCCTCATAATGATACGATAATAAGCCAAAGTGTTAAATATGATTTTACAAGTGTGAGATATTTAATATTATTTTTTAATCGTGAAACGTCATTATAGTCTTTATTATTCCAGGTAGGACCAGATACAAGTATTATTTGAACCACGTCTTTCTTATATGTCAATATGCAATAAAACAAATTTGAAATAATTATACTGAATCGACTATTAATACAAAAGTATTTTTTATGCCATGATGTAAAATTAATATCTAAACAATCCTTATCGCACGTTCAAAATTATTCTTTCTTGAACCATTCATGATTGCCTAAAGCTACGAAGGTCATACAGGACCGTGGTACTTGAGCTCGTACACGCGACGCATCGTAACAATTTAAATAGTTTTGGATATACGATTTAATGAAAGTGCCATTAAATAAATAATGAGTGACGTTACATATAATGACTATAAATCTGATAACTGTTTAGACCCTCTGTCAAATACAGTTGCACAATGCACTGTTCCCCTCAACGAACAAAAATCCAAACCCAGTTATGTAAAACAAGCACTGCGCTGAAACTCGTTTAAAATTCCGTTCGATGGCTATGACGCATTTTACGAATCTGACTTATCGCTAACAGGGCCACGTCATAATATACGATTAACCTGGGGAGAAAGGGTGCCACACGTGCAATTCAATTCCTACGAGGTGATCATAAAGTCCCGGTACAAATTCCTGACGCCAACCTTCCCACGAAATATAAAGTCCCACAGAAACATCAATCGAACACCGACACCAAAATCAACACAAAGCCAGCCTATTTCGGCACGTTATTGCATCATAGGTTTACCTCTGAATAATCGTTAGTGGCTTCCCAAAAATCTATCGTATCTTTGAGATCGCTCAACGCGAAGTTATCTTCATAACCATATGGCTGTCAATGCGGAACCGTTAATCGTCACCTTTATTCCATCCTCGTGAATTCCTCCTCAAAGGTGAACAATTCGCAACGGCCTTGAGCACGAATACCCACAGCACCTTTTTCTGTCCATCCAATTTCGGAAGCGACCTCGTTTCCGCTGGTTTAGGCAAAGATAACCACGAAACCTTGCCGGAAATACAAAAGGTTATCACCTCGATTATACCAATCGCTATGCGTATGACTCGCGCTTGTTGCTGGCATGGCGTTATGCAAATGCACATTGGCGACGTTTCCTTCTAACTTCGGAAATTTTGCACGCCGTTATTCACGCGGTTGCATTCGGTCATGGGAATTGACTTGTACGAAGGAGCAACGTCTGACAATAATTGCCAATCTTTCATTTCACAGATGAACATTGTGACACGATTGATTTTCCAAGAAATTTCTTTTTCCATTATTCATCAGCGAGATGATGAAAAACGATTGCAGGCTACATCAATGATTGGTGTTAGATGTGAATTGCGATAAATCGCCAATCCAGAAAGAAATAACAGCTGGTTTAGGACAATGCACGGAAGCGGAATATCACTTTGGAACTGCCGTGGTTTATAGAGATTTAACAACTAAGCAGAGGCGTTTGTCGGAGTTACGATTCCACCAACAATACTTGCAAACTCATCGACGCGTATATTTGCAAGCAGAGATATACCGATAATTCGACTACGCTGCTCGATTATCGTCAAGCACGAAATGTTCATCGCCTCAACGCATTGCGCTCTGCGCTTCGAATAAGGCTGGCACTGACTACAAGCGATTCTTTCTCCCAGGAAACTTTCTCGCTTCATTGCGTGAAACTAAAAAGTTCGGCTGCCAGAACATTCTCTATTCAGAATAATAGCATGCGGCGGATAATCCGATTTTTGGTAGCACGTTGATCACGTTGATATTCGAGATTGATTTCTATGATCATTTAGATCTAGCACCGTATTACATATTTCACATTATCGCACATTACGACACAGCCAACCTCATTATAATAATAATAATATTTATACATGATTTAATAGGAAAGGAAACGCTTTGTTACAATAATACAATGTACTGTGTATGACATTATGATAAAATGGAAAAGTATCACAGCCTACCGACTTATCCGCCTTGAAGAGTATAGCACGAGTTTTCTATTCGCTGAATAGCATGTTGAATAAAATTCAAGTATCTACACAATAAAGTTATTACATTCAACTATTTTTATCGAAGTATCTTAATACTTCTTCAAACAATATTAAAGTCAAATCATGTTATAAAACTCAGTATTAAGATGTCTAATGATACGTCGAAGTGCCAGTAGAACGAGCAGTCATATGCGTGTAAATAGACGCTCGGAATATCCGATAGCTGGTGGTCAAAATACAATTCTCCTCTTAATTTCCCAAGCCGCTAACTTTTTTTAAGCGGCTGTCCTCCATTATCACGCAAATGTGTCGCACAAATATATTAATCTCACAATTTTTGCCCGTACACATCGTAAGAGAAAACTAAAAATAGCGATCCAAATTTAGAAATCGTCCCGCCTACGTTAGGACACTAAATGATTATATCGCGTTCATTATTTCAGAAGCCTTTTAAGCTAAAGATGGGGATGTTGTTCTGATAAAAAAGAAATTAAAAATAAAGAGGTCTATATGACTCAATTTCATGAATATCTTGAAATGCTGGCATATTATGGCAAACAGAATGCCAGCGTGATTCGTGCTCCTGGTCGTAAAACTGTGCAAGATAGTATCCAAAAGGAGAATGGGGGATTCAAAATTCTTTCCGTCGTGTATCATCCTTAATTGCGAGTATAATGTATTTGCCACTGCTACAGAAGCACGTATAAGCATCGCAAGCTGTGTAAAACATGTTTTCCAGTGCGTTCGGACAAATCGACGCACGTGGCCGCTCGTGGGTATTATGTATATATACGTACTACGGTTTAGAAAGTCTCTTCGTACCGATCAACTCACGAACACTTCGATCATTTCGCAACGGCACATCGATAGGCGCGCCAACATTGCTACACATTTGCGCTATACTTTATTACAGAGCCATGGATTCCGGTGTACTACGAAGCCAGTTGCACTCCTCATATTCTACTTAGAGACCGATTGTGTAATACGCGTATAATTTTTTTTCTAGAAATTAATACTAACAAAATGCGTAAAATTAATACCAGTAATTTCATGTCGGGAGAAGATTACATTTTGTAACGAATACTTGATGCGCCAAGAAAAATAGAAGAAAGCGAAATATGTACAGTGCAGTATTGTATATCCGAATATAGCAATTGTGCAAACGTAATTTTAGTAATAATCAATATGAATTATTGTGAAGAAAACAAGCGACGTTCGGTAAAATGTATTATTCCGATAAATCAGAGATACAGAGTATGTTATTGCTTAGATCTGGAGAAATACAATGCTAACAAATACATAATATATTGCCATCAGGATAATGATATTGATCATAAATAAATGTCGCATGTTTAAGTAAACGCATATGCAACATCCATATTCTCGGATAAAAAACAACGATTGCTCAAGGTATGATTTTTATACATTAGACGTATCAAACATACTTTGCTAACCTGAGTATTGAGCATTTATTTATAATTAGCAAAGAAGATTACTAATATCTATCTCTTATTGGAAAACGGCGTCCTAGTCCTGTGATTTTTTTAAAATTAAAATTATTTTGTAAAAAATACACTATGCGTGTACGCATGTTTATCTTCTGTTAATGATTAATTGCATTACTTTATACTTATCCGGTACAGAGATAAAGACAGTGTACGTAATTGTGACAAGATACGCATTAATTTTTCTTTCCCTATAAGATCACCTGCACAAATATACCTGTGCATTATATTGCCCTTATGGTTCTTTATTTGCGTGAGCATATCTGGGCATTAAGCGAGCTTGTTATCTTTGCTATTTCACGAGTCTATCAACACGGGCAAAAATACAAAAGCTTTGCTTCACGGTCGTAAAAAACCTCGGCAATTCTTTGCACCTGCATGTCTAATGAATATAGCGGCGTTAATGATTTTGTTACAAGTCAGTACGTTCAATCGTCTCGAGGGATACAAAGAAACCGGCTTGGTTGCACAGAGAATTGAACGAAGAGAAGAGGTACCTTGTACCGCGTAATGTATTCCGAGAAAAATATAGGAAGGGGTAACAGGATAAAGAGCTCGTCAAAGTAAGTTGATGATTTGTTTTTCTCATTAGACAAAATCCTTCATTATTTCCGTATCTATTTAATTTCTCAAATGCATTTATTCAACTTTTTTCCCGTATCTATGATATATGCAACCATTAAATTGTCATATTAAAGGGAGTGCCTGTACAGGTGAAATGCAACATTTGTATTTTATGTCATCTTATTTCTTTGAGAATACTATCAATAATAGTTCTCACGTCTTAAAAGAATGAAACTCATAACCGATATTATTTAAGAATCTTTCATGACAAAACATTTTACTATATCAACTAACCACATTGCACTTCAATAAATTTTACATATTTTTTTTTTAAATAAAGACAAAGTAACCAGGAGTAATTTTTATCGTACTGTGTATGTGATACGTCTAACTTGTACATACTCATTTTTTTGTCAGTCCATATTATTTTGATGTTTCAACTTATCCAGTTTTATGCAAAACAAATCGGTGACTCAATTACTAGTTAGTCACAGCCACATAATCATTGTTCAAAGTTCTAAATGCATATGTGACAAAACGGGCAAAATGTGTAACTTGCACTTAATATTTATTTTCTCTGTTGTGTAATAATAGATCAATTTCTATGTATCATATCCTTGTATACAAGTATAATTGACACTTTTCATTACACACTTTTTACGGTTATGCAGATAAATACAAAAAACCGCAAATTTCTTCGAACATACCAGAGTCGGCCTTTTGTATCTCGCGTATGTTTACATGCTAGTGAAAGTTACAGACTGATTTACAGATGATTCGGGAGATATTTCGAAGCTTCGGTACTTATATCAATATAAATTAATTGAAAATTTATCTCTTTTTTTTTTATATCCGGGCTTACCTCTCGTTACGTAGATATTATCGTACGTATAGTTTGATAAAAATATTGTAACTCACAATCATCCCAATTTTAATAATTCATTTATTGATTTATTTAAGAAATGGGTTTTCAGAATTAATCTACGTCAATTAGAGCAATGACCGCCTTACATTACAATTTTCGAAACAACGTTGTTATGTATATAATTATAAAACAATAAGAAGTATATGTATGTATATATGTCACATAAGCATAGATATGGCGTATATTTATCAGGAATAATGCTCGAAACATTCATATTTGTAATGAATAATGTAAGAGAAAAATGGCAATCAAGATTTTACACGAATACTTCAAATCGAACTTACAAGGCATATACTATACGATTCGTGAACATAGTCAAAATTTTGTATTAAGCGTAATTGTACTTGTACCTTCTTCGTAATGTATTTCATATTTGAAGAATACAAGACCGATATACACAAATTGAAAATATTATCTGATTTTCTTATAACGTCATCTATGCGCACCTAAAACTGATTCAAAATAACGAAAGAAGTTGAATATCCTTACAGTTCTATATATTATATATCGTATAGATGAATATTATATATTGTAAACCACTCCCTGCTAAGATCTATCAGAGTTCTATGCAATATGGAGGCTGTTACGAACATTGTAGTACCAGTTTCAATTTGCTCTTATCGAAGTTAGTGCCAAGTCAGTACATGTCATGAATTTCTTATACACTACAATAGAGGCAACGGCTTTACATTCTAAATATTATTTCAGAAGGAGATCGATAATCAGTCGTAAAGAATTATTAAAAATCGTCGGTTACCACCTCTGCCACTGAATCATGGACAATCACAAATTGAACTAATATTTTATTTAATTCCAGAAACGATTAATATTCAGAGCCATATTATTTCGCATCTCAAAGCACGGCTAAGGATATTGTTCGCGAATTGATGTTAATATCAAATAAAAACTATGGCCTTTCTACATATTCTTGTGCAACGGAGATACGCCGCTTTGATCTCCATGTTCCAAGAACCTTCTATCAATTAATACTCTGGTCGGATATGTTTATCATGGATACGTATATAAGGACTACGCCTAGTCCTTGGCGGCACTTTTTTCTATTTTCACTTTTTACACGTACGTTCTTCGCGTACGAGCATATGAGATCTAGCCTTTGCTAGATTTATCCCCTCGGACTTGTCGCGTGTCTTTAATCATCCCGATCGCATTGAACCAGCACACGATTATCCACCACTGACCGCGATACCAAATCGTGTACTAAATCGATACTAAAGTATCTATCAAACGTACTTACAGTGTACGATACCAATATAAATATGTCCCTAACGATTGACACGACGGTGGGAAAAGCAGTGAAAGACATCGATTCATAGATACTCACGTCGTAACGGATAAAAGTCTAGGGGCAGAAAAAAGCTCCTCCCTTTCCCCTTTGCTTCCTAAGCGACGAACCGAAGGGCTCCTGCGGAGAACTAGTCGGCTGAGAGACTTGCAAGCGTCTAAGAGGAAATTTGGCGCGGATCGGAGTTCCTCGAATCAAGCAGCTCGGCTCTCGAAGATCGGATTTCGTGCGCACTCGATTCGCGGCTCGATATCGTACCTACGCGTGCACAAAGCGAGTTTCGAATCAGGACAGAGTGTACGTGTAACGTATGTCGGCAGGTAGAACAAACGAAGGTGAGCCGAGCAACCACGTCCGAACAGTTCGGGGGTTCGGAGACAACTGAACCTGCCGGTGGACTTTGGAATCGGTGAGCGGTTCGGTTCGCCGACTCGGCTTCTAGAGTTCGAGTCGTGATCGTCGTTTTCTCCTCGCCGCGGTTTAGCGCACCGTGTCCCTCCTTCTCTACATTTCTGCGCCTCGTCTGTGTGTCACTGGCCGTGTCTCGGCTTGCGCCGACGGTGCCCAGGCCAAACGAACGCACGTGCGTGACAATTTTGCACACGCACGAGACGAAGTCTCGTGAAAAGGCACGGGGCACAGGAGCCACGGCGGTACGCGTGCCCATATACGCCTAATTCTTCTTTCGTACGGTCCTTCTTCTACGCGCTTTTGGAATAACACGATCGAAGACAAAATCGCCTTTATTTTTTTTTTTTCACAGGGTTTTATTTCCTTAAATGGTAAAAAAAAAGGAGGAAGGTTTGTTTCTTGGACCGTGTTATTTGAAAACCGTGTAAAAAAAAAAGCGTGCAAAAAAGGAGTTGGCTGTACAACAATACTGCTGTATAACGCGCCAAAGATGTTGAGACTACTGTCTTCGTGTAACGCGATTCGTATAAACCGGGACTTCCCCGCATATAAATATTAAATTTACTTTGGTTTTGCATCGTTGTTTTCATCGCTACCGATCACTTCCGTTACGTAATCGCTTTGTTTTTTGACGCGACCACTCTTAATACAACGGTATGAATACCGGTGTAAAATAACGCCTCAAACATCAATAATGATAAACTCAAACATCATATCAGTGCCTCGTATTTATGATTCGAGAAAGCGTTAAATTTCAGCATACAGCAATATTGCGTGATACAAAATTCTTTGTATATTACGTTTATAAAAGGATGACGGTAGAAGTTGGAAGAAACGTTAAAAAGGAAATGTATGCACTTCTGTTAGAAAAAAAAAACTCGTACAACGCGTTATTCTCGAAGGTACGCGCGAGTATCAGGATTCGAATCTCGCCCATTACCGATGGAGAATCATCCGTGTGACACGTACACTGCGATATTTTGTATCCAATTCAGTAGTGTTATCTTGTACCATGAAAAACCATCTCATAATAATAGTCGAACCGATATTTCGTCTTTCAGGTATTCAGAGCCTTAACGGAGTAGGTCCAAGACTGAGTAGCTCTAGTGGTCAGTGACAAAAATCAAATATTATATGTAAAAGAGTATGACGCTTTGCTCCCTCCCTTTATTATCCCTGTTCTACGATCTCTAAAAGGGAAAAGCTACTCTAGAAGGACGGAAAAATCGATTTTTCTTCCGTTTAATAGTTAACGTTTAAACCGAAATGGCATTACACAGACTCAATTATAAACATTTCTAAATATTATGGCATTTTTTATTAATACTTGATACACTTATTTTCTGCTTTTTCTGCCACTTTAATATTTCACAGTTTTTGCCTTGCTAGAGTAACTTACCCCCTTGAGCTAAGAACTTCTGTAAGTTCGAGGACATCATGTGCACCTGTTATGAATTATTAATTCTCTGTATTCACTCCAAAAATGTCGAAAATATCAAAATGATTATATTATTATAATGTAAATAATCAAACATATAAAAAATAATGGAAAAATTGTATAAATACATACCAAGGAGAATATAAAACAGTAAAATTGACAATACACACAAATAATATGTAATAAAAATTAATAATATGTGTTGATATGTTACAATAAATTACATTTCTTATAGCTTCATTGTTGTAAATAATTTATATTTTTATGTTTATAATAGTTCTCTATCTTTTTAACACGATCTGAGAGAATGTTTCTTAAAGTAAAAAACTATACAATATATACGAGTAAGAGAAATTTTCTTTTATAGCATGGATTTATTTGATTTTACATAGTACCTCAGAGTATCGTCACAGAATATTCAAAATGTATCAATTTCAAAGCGATCATTTTGAAAAACCCTATATTTTACCAAACGGTTTTAGTCCGTTCATCTCTCGTAGGTACCGCGTGGAATTCGCGTAAGGAGGACGATCATGGAACGTGTGCCACTTCCTTCGTTGATCTATGAGTGCGCGGTAGGCGAAGAGCAAACGTGTCTTAACGCTAGAACTACCGCAGGAGTCAAAATCAGCCATTTCTAACTTTTGTATAAAGATTCTCTAAACCCATATCAGGGTATTTTCAAAAACGTCTCATCATTTTGTTGCAGTATAAACATTCACTGCATAAATACCTTCTCTCTTTGTGACCGCAGCGTTCCTTTCTTCTTTTATAAACACTAGTAGTACATCTAGATGCGTCGAGATGATGACCGATAGTTCTCGCGTTAACGAAGGGCGATTAGCGTAAAGGGACTTTCATAAGTCGTGATGCAATTAACTCGTAATAAAGAATTGCGGATTACGAGTGATGAGTGTAAGGCGCTACGGTATTTGGCTTGGGCGATTGGCCGTAAAAGATATTCAGGTATGCGGGCATACTCGCTGTAACTTTCCGTCATCGTTTTCCTGGCACCCGTGGGCATACAAGTGGAAGAAGGTTTATCTCTCAAGACGCTGTACCGTTCTGAGTTTATGTAAAATTTATTTACCATGATAAAGCCTACACGCTGCTTACAAGCTTATTGTTTTCTGGAGAAATTTTATGCGGTAAAACAAGACATAACAAGGACTTATTGTTGGTCCATTTGTAATTAGTTAAGTAATAAAAGCACAAATATGTGAGTACACGCGTTCAAGACCACGGTATAATGGTAGTTGATTATATCTAAGCGACAAATAAAAACTGCTACCAAATGTGATTCACGAATAAGATAAGGGAGCCAAAAATTAATAACGGTTTTACTGGTACGTAAATAAATTTCCACGAATAAAGCTAATTTACACAATATATTCCAGCATATTGTGTACTAATACTATATTGCTACCAAAATACGGACACAATCGTATCCTTCTGCCGATAACATAATTCACCCATATTTCACTCATTCATTCTTCCAGCATCACCCTTATTGGATTACAGTTTTTCTATATCCACATGCAGATAAGCGTACTTAATATTCACGTCCATTATGATGCTTCGTAAACTCCCGTTACAGTATCAAAGTTGTGTAGATGCATCATATTTACCTAATCGGTCGATTATTTATTCTCTTCCCGCGTAGCGAAGGTGGTTACACTCTGATCTTGCGAAAGAATCAACAATCACGTTCGTACGGCACTAAATCAACACTGGTCGAATATACCGGTCACGCCTAGGAGTTTACATGAGGGGATCAGAGTCCAGTCACTGACAATGAGAAGAAACCCGATCCTGGTCTGTTACCGATCGCTCACGATCCGATGCACCCTGTTTCGCGGTTGTAGAAAGACTCGGTGGCTCCTGACGCCGGCGGCGGTACTTGAAGATTCACTAGCGCGTGACGTCACACCAAAGGCGAAGACATCAACGGCTGTTGATAGAACATGGCCCTCCCCTCTCTGATTAATGGAAAGGAGAAATACGAGCCAGGACAGAAAATACACGGCGGTATCGGATTTTAATATTTCGTAGCATCGGGTACGAATTAAACGGTGACGTAACACTAAATGCATCCGAGCTCCGTGACGTAGAATGCGGGAGAGAAATTTGAATCGCATTTCGCACGGTTTATGGCTCCGCGTAAATTTTTCAAAGACACGTCAGAGGTTTATCGTTGAACGCCTTTTTGTTCCGTTCAAAGTGGAATATGCGGTTGCCATTGAGATACCATAACGGGTGTTCATGATGTTTCGATACGTTTCCCTTTGAACATAATTAATTTTAGCCTTATTTCTAGGCACTTCCTTTTTGTATACGTTGTGTACCATGTTTTGTCCAACAATTTCTTTTTTGTGAGCGAATCAAAATCTTGTGACTATATCTTGTGATGTTTTTATGCATAGTACCCTATGTATTACGAATTTTGTAGGAAGGAGATTATTAAAGTTCTCATTTTGCCGTAGGTAAATCTCATAAACAGCGTTTACAAAAACTATTATGAACAGCTTAAAATATCAGTTTTATGAAAAAAAAGATTGCTCCAGTTCCTGATTCTGAGAGTATCGGGAACTTTCTTAGTCTTATGACGCTAAGTAAATATAGTAATACCGGCAGGGTAATATTAACTTCAATATCAGCCAATTTGCTAATAAATCTTGCGTATCTTGGTTTAGATCAAGAAACACGTATCTGCTGACTAGTACGGTAGTTAATTCCTATACAAGAGGCATAATACGAGCGTGTCATGCTTCGAGATAACATCGAAGAAATCGTGAACAGCTTAGTGATTTCTGATATGCAAAGATCGTCCATAAATACGGAATATAAGTTCTTTTTATGAAAATCGTTCTGCAGTAATGTTATTTAAATCGATTATCGTACCTAAATCGATAAGTAAAGAAACACATTTGATGCTTTCATATATTAACGCATTAAGGATGAATCGCTGTTTTCATATACAATTACACATATTCCTAACATTTATGAAGAAATTTAAAAAAATTATATGCAGTCAATGACCTTGCGTCGTCTTTCTAACCATTGTAACTATTTTACATTCTTCACTAGAAATGTCACTTGCAGAATCAAGATTCTTTAATTTACTATGAGTTTCCACAGCGGATAATTCATCCGCATCGTATAACTTTCCACGTTAGTCGTTATATTTCGTCAGACCTTTACCAATGCTCCCTATTTTTACGGTTATTAAGATAAAAAAAATATAAACAGAAAATAAAACTGATATATTATATGCAATAATCAGATATACAAGCATTACTAATAACGCTAACAAAAAATACACAGACAGCATTCGCACGCAAAAATCAAAAAGAAATGCTATGCAAACAGCTATTTTTAAATTTACGTGGCCAGCACTAAATGGATAGAATCCAAGTACGTAAATCTACGTGTCCCGTCCTTTAAGTGTTAAGTAACTGGTCAATAACACGAGATCCTCGATGCGGGGTAGCATATTATGCCGTTCCGTGCGATACCTGCTCAATGTCTGTCTACATTTGCATGTGGAATATGCCTTTCTCTTACGTATGTACTTGAATCTAACTGGAATGGGCTTATATGCAAATACCTGTTAATTAAAGGTCGATTGACTTCACGCGGAAGCTAGCAGAACAAACTGAAATGTTATTGTGCCTTGAATCTTTATTGTATCTAACATTATTTACGCGCTTATTCGCCGAGCACAAGGATACTTGTAACGTTTATGCTTTCAAACAGTAGCAACATCAGGATGAAAAATGTACTTACACGTTTATCGCATACAGATATTTTTTAAGATACGCACTGCCAGTTAAAGACATACAGGTGACCGATGTGGAAGTCGATACCCGATTTGTCCAATATCTGCATTTACGCGATTTTTCCTTGTCTAAAGTGGAACATAAATTGAAGCAAGGAGCGATATAAAATGAGCAGTTAAAGGTTTCGCAGAATTATCGATTAAATTAAGTATACGTGAAAGTGGACGCTGGTTACGATAAACGATGGGCGTTGTCAGCCATGTACCTCGATACACTCGACCCAGTGCTTCGTTATTTTCCAGAAGTTTCACGTCGTTCTCCTTAAACATAATGCATCCACCGTTCCCGCACGTGCGCTATATCCATGCATTAGCACGGGCATTTATTACCAGGTCGGCCAGTCAACGAAAATTACTATTCACCCACTACCGTTGTAGGAAAGAAAAAACCGTCATTCTGATCCAAACATTTCCAGGAAGGTAAGATATTAAATCATATATTTTGGTAAAGTTATTTATAATAGCGGTTTAATCAATACTTATGACTACGCGGCTCTTAAAAGATTGGCATAATTTACAACATTTGTGATGTGTGTGTGTGTGTATTAACAGTTGTTATTGAATGCACTTTCTAAGTTTCGATTGCGTCAGTTTCTGATGAAAAGTGCAATGCATATCGATACGATCACTCGTACTAAGCTGTTTGTTGATCTAGAAGTGTAATCACGTTTCGTGTACCAGAGCATTACAAACATTCCCTCTATGCCCCGATTTTAAATCATAACAATTTAAACGATTATAAAAATTTAAGCAATTAAGTTTTTCATAGACCGACTTATATTAGACGATTCACTTTATCAATATTTATTATATTGGACTTTATATAATTTCTCTTTTGTGAAATTAATAAATTTGGCGAATCAATACTTCAAATCTAAATATGGAAATGTAAAGCATCTCTTGCGAGATTACGATAAATGCCGCCAAATTACCGCACAATAAACTGTTATGTACATTGGAGAATTTCATCAGTAGTACAGTAGTACCTATCATAATCACAATCTTCATGAATCAATTCGATAAACACAAATTTACCATATATGATAACTTTCCTTAGACAATATTCTCATCGTTTATTCTATTCTCATGAAACTTTTTGGCCCATATAAAGGTGGCGCCAATATTCAGGTAGAAAATAGGATCATTATATTATATTCTCTTTTGCGTCACGTGCTGGCCGTCCGGTGCCAATGGTTTTTTTCCACTCGAAACAGAAACAATCGATATCACGTTAGCGTGGCAATACACAATGTGTAGGAACTACAATGAAATTTCTGTTTAGCACGCATTCTGATTGTTCCCAGTACAATTTTTTTGCTAATCGTCTTGGTACCCCAAAATATTATATTTTGTGCATCATCTACAAGTACCTTAAAAAATATGCATTTCTAAAGATAGAAAAATACTAAAATATTGATTATTTTAAAATAGTAAAAATGAAACAAAACTTGATAAAAGATTTTTTTGGTAAAATTATTTTCTACTGTAAAAGCTTTCTTTTTATAAAAATCAGTATTACCTTGTTCAAATTGTGTAAAGTATGAAAAATCGAATTACCGGCTCAAGAAATTTGTTGCAAAGACCATAGAGACGTTATTTCGGCTTTTGAGTATTAAGAAACACAAATGCTCTTCCGCATCGTTTTCCTGTAAACATCGTTTTTACACTCTGAAATGTATTATCGTATGAAAGCTTTCTTGTACGCGCTTGTAATGCAGAAGACGTAAGCCTCTTCTCCTCGATTCTCAACGTTTTCGTTCTTTTCTACTTGCTGCCACGCCACGAATCCGGCAGCCTTTCATATAAATACCCCCGGTCTTACATATGTACCCACCGTTTTACAAGCGTGCATGCTCATAATCACGTTTTAATACCAATCGCGCGTTATGATCATATCGCGTTAAACTTGAAGCTGTGCAAACAATACAAAAGCTCAACAATCCTGATCTATACCACTAAAGCGGCATTATTATGTAACGTCGATATCGCGATAATTAAAATAAGTAAACGAATTTCGCGTTTCGTAGCATTGTGATAGCGTCAGATAACGGTTAAATAAGACTTTAAAACGGTCGCCTTTTATCGGCGTGATTCTTATCCGATAATTACATCTAAAAAATCGATTAGGTTCGCACACATTACATATTGATATTATGTACACGTGCGTTTTAAGTCAACGCCATGACTTTTGCCGCCCTCGCATGTCCTTTTCCTACTCTGAAAATTAATGCAAATACGGTTGAAATAAAGTTAGACCCGAGTTTTCCACCAAGTTATTGCCGCGTATGTACATCCACCAATTTGTGTTGTGTTTTAATGCGCTTCTTACACCATGGTATCACTTTTTCTTTTCCTTGCAAGCGATTTTTTAACTCCTTGGAATAGAGAATCAATTTTTTACTTGTATTTATTTCATTCCAATTTTATTAATGGAGTATAAGTATTTTGTAAAATAAACGATCAGTTTACATTACATTTTGATCAATCTGCGTTATATTTGTATTACATACTGACGTGTTGTTTTAAATCAAAAATGTTTAAAAATACACACCAAATAACCAAAAGGACAACTCTGTTATGATAAACTATTGGATCCTTCGGCAGAACGTATCTGTAAAAATGTATTATTTTATAATCAAAAAAGAAGTATACACTTCTTATGCCTAACACACGATATAATAAAGATTGATAAGTTATAGGATAAAATTAAAATGTACCTAATCAGTAAACGACTCAAAGGTACACTAACTACACAATAACAAATAAATGCAGGTAATAATTTGCGTACTTAATGAGAAAAGTTTCAGAAATTCCATCGTTATAAACTTGACTACTAATTAGAAAATAATTATAGACCTCTCGTTTTTAACGCATCGGTAATTTTAACAATGAATGCAATATCTTCAAAAGACTTCCCACAGTTTCATTTCATGGAAACCGCGAATGCTTTAACGGAGACAATGGAACGGAGAATGCTTTCTCTGGAAGGTTCAAATGTTGCCAAGAAACGTTTCTGCTCGCCGGAACTCGAGTAATTCTCACACTAGTATTTGCCCGCCTCCGTGCTTATCGACCGTTACATTATTTTTTTTAGGATTTATCGGGCTAACACCCGTGGCCATGACTGTCACCTGAAACGTGTCGTCACATTGTGTCATGTCGACGTCACGAACGGTTAAACAGATTGTAAAACACTGCATTGTCAAGCAGAAACCAGGTTCCCAAACAGACTGACAACTTGATTCCACGGAATCCTCCTCCGAATTCAGGCAGCTGACAAATCAACCCATACAGCGGGGGCTTAGTGACAAATAATCGCAGGGCACATTTGCCAGAAGCGGTGTACAAATAATGTAATCAAGAATTTGAAGCGTGCATCATATTGCTCACGAGTGGCGTAACTTTTTCGAAGCAGAGTAATTACTATTTCCGACCTCGAAACCATAACTGCCTATGCAAATTTGAGCGAAATTTAAATACGACAATGCGACTGTAATAGTTCTTGTTATTAATCACTGCTCGGTTAGCCTTGTCAAAAATCCTTAACTCGGCGAGGATCGAATAAATTGCAAGCGTACAATGGATGATTGTTCGAAACGTGGATTATGATGAGTCAACTTTTCCGCGTTTGGATTCGGTGTTTTAATATGCGATTTTTTTAATTTCAATTGGAATACCAAATTATTATTCGTACTTGAACACTTAAAACAGATTGTGTTAATAAGAATTGAAGTTCCTGGAAAGAAAAAGTTTATGATTATAATTATACTTATATGATTCGTACATTATACATCTATTTATAACTACAAGAAAATTATAATATATTGTTACAATTGCATTATAAGTTGACGCACAGATCGATTAAACGTAATCGTTTTTCACACAATTTATATTTTACTCTCACTGTTTATATCTTTTTGTATCTTAATATATATCTTACGCTGTCTCTTTACAGATTTCTCAACGCTTCGCTGATTTAATTTAATGATTCCAACGTATGGTATTCCAGATTTATAACCAAATTTCAGAAAAGAGTAAATCAATGGTGTGTGAAAATGACGTATGATAAGAAAAACATGTTTTCAGATCCTCACTCGTAGTAATCATCCGCTTAAATGGTAATCGTTCACTTAATATCGCAAGTTAACATATTTGCCTTCTACTGCGTAAAACTCCGAATAGTGGGGCACTATTTAACCAGTAAAGACTATTGTATATTTAAGGGTAACGCTAGGAATAAAGAGCTTATCTCTTAAAATATACGTGCTACTAGCAACGAAGCGAGATCCTATTTACTCTTGGCAAAAGCGCAAAATGAAAACAACGAAGTAATCGATTAAGTAATCTTTGCATGATTGAATTCAAAATAATATTAAATATGTGCATTAACAAAATGATGTGCGTTAAACTATTTACAATCAACATACACACGCACGTTTCGTTTGGTGAGAAAGATATTTTCAGTTAAAAGTGAATTTGATAAAAACAAGTCCGATATAAAAATTATTTTTAGTCACATCTTGCTGCCACTTTTTATTTCACATTTGTCCTTAATTCGTCCGCAAATTCAAAATCAAATACTCGAGCATCCAAGACTAGTATTGTAACTTCCTACACCAAACGACCAGATCTTATCCATTCATGGCGCTGAGCTATTAGTAGAAGAAGAAAAAAAGAGAAAAAGAAGTTGGCGATATCAAAGAACGCTGACGCACACGCAAACCTGCCAAAAGATCGACACCTGTTTCTGAATCCCGTAATGAGCTTGACATCTTCATAAGCCTGCTCGAGCGATGCGCGCGATCAATAATCCAACCTATCCGGTATGATCTGGTTAAAAGCCACGAAATATCGTGCACTCTATGATGCAGAGCGTTTAACTCGGAAGAATCGCATTCCCGTTATTTTGACCGATGTACAAACTTTCACGTTTTCTCGAGCGTACTTTCTTTCGAATTTCACGTTCGACTGACTGGGACAAAGACGATACAGGAGCTGTAGATCGAGCGGTCGATGGATAGATCGAAGGAATCGCTATCGAGTCGCGGAAGAAAGAATCAAAGGGCTTCGAAACCGGTGTTACGTAAGGCGTAAAGGTAATTGTAACAAAGAGAAGCTTGGAGGAGCCGCATCGCTTCGGGCACCGATTATATCCGTTTCTAATGGGCGGGTTTCCCCGGTACGATTTATCGGACGGAAGTTAGTGTTACGCAAGCGGCGCGAGAAATGATACACAAATATGTCGAATCATCGAGCAGAAGTCTGTTTCGCGGCAAAATGACAAATATTATTTCGCCGGCGGCAACGAGGTAAGCCAGAGATATAACGTGGATTCTGATAATGTAATGTAAAACTCCGTTAAGCTGAAACTTTGCGGTGAACAAATAGTAAGATCGTACGAGGACGGAAAGAATTCGTCGTGCGGCATGTGACACTCCCGGCTGTCGTAAAAATTATCTAACACAACTTCGAGATAAAAAAAAAATGGCGTAACAACAATTATAAATGAGGAGGCATTAAGGATAGAACGTATATCTTATAATTTGTACAACAATGGGTTCTGTTAAGGGAAATATTTTGCACTTTTAAAGCGTTAATACGTTTCAATGCAAACGAGTCTTCACGCTTTATTCATTTTTCTTTCGAATAATTAATAAACCTAATATTCGTTTCGAATTTATTTCTCCATATTGTTTCAAAAATGTGCCTACGGCACATTGTCGTGCCTGCGGCTACAACAGGGAGAAAAATCGTAGAAATAACAAAGCCGCGTCTGCCTTTCGTATTTGCTTAAGGACGCAAAAAAGATGTGGAGTGACTCGTTTGAAGAAAAGTAAAAGATGCAAACATTATTTAAGCGTGTAAATTTATAAGGGGGTGACGGTTGTATAGTCGGTTACTTTGACAGAACACAACACGCTTCTTAAGGATACTTCCCTTCCAATAAATATACGTATATCTCAGGCCTTGAAAGACGTATATAGTTCGGTGCCGTCCGCCATACTCTTCACTCTTATTTAACGTGAGATTTAATGTTAACACTTACACGGTGTGCAAGACAATCAAGATCATAAAATCGGTTTTACATGGTAATCGCTCGCAGTAATTTATCGTCTGGCAAGCAATGTACTACGACACACATTCGCATGCCTCTAAGCACACAAGTCCGAGATATGAAAATTCTCATTAAATATTTTCAAGCTAAAACGTGCTTGGTGTACGATAAACGACGTTCCAAATTATCTGCAGTATCATGAAAACATAATTTTCATTGAACGCATCCAAGTTTACAAATTTTCATTCCCGTTTTTTACGAGTATCGAGGAATATGTACTTTGTGTGTCAATGTTAGTAAACATTGGCCCGGAAGAAGTTTCATCCGTATTTTCTCTTCCCAGAAAAACACTTGTGCTTCGATGTACTTACTATTACGGTGCCTCGGTATCCCAATATTTGCGAAAAATTAGAACTAGATTCCTCGGTATTTGCACTAACGTTTTGTTACCAATCATTTAGACGTAATTATCAGCGATGCGTTAACCATTGCTAAATGTAAGAATAACGTGACACGGTAATTCTATCTAATCTTTCAGTGTTTACTAAGGATCCGTAACTTTACAAATCGTAAAGAGTTAAAGGTGTTAGCTGAATCTTGGCACGCGCTGCCTGTGTTCAGGATCTGCCAGCATTGTAGACCAGATGTGACAAGGTTTACAAGTTATTTCGCGTCTGCATGCAAAAATGATTTTTTCCTATTTACTATCTGTGTGTATCCTCTTTCGCATGATTTTTACAAACTTTCCATTGCGACATGGAACTCTGGTTCGATGGTACAGTGGCAAATACACGTGTAAGGAATCCAAAAGACGGAAAGTTCCGCTCTTTACAGGCTGAAAAAGACGAGCGAACGAAAACAGTGCTTCTGTAGGACAAGACAAAACTTACCTTACTCATCGTATGACACATCCTGTCTCAAATCAACAGAAACTACTGAAGTTCAGCTCGCTGTAACTTATCTTAATTATCAAGCAAGATTGTACTTATTCGTCTTGACCCATGGCCATGATTTTGCCTAAGATTTGTGGATTATTACAAACTAAAGAAGCAAATAAACTGCGGTTAATCATATCTACTATTCGCTGCTCTTGCGTATTATAAGCCGTGACTTAGAAAGAAATGCATTCTTTACGTATGATATACATCTTTAAGCATAAAATACATTTCTTTCTGGGGTAGCTCGTAAAGTAATACACCTAACACAAGGCTATAAAAAAGCTAAAGTTTAAGTGTGAGCATAACCTTGAAATCCGGAGATAATATGTCCTCTTCTTTATCCTGATAAATGATCTCTTGGTATCTCTCATTTGTCCTCAAAGATCTTTATCCACTCTTCTTCGACCTAAGAAGATTATTACAAGGTTACGAGCGAACTTTTGTCGAGCGCATCGCAAGATTGTCTAAAACGAGTTGTGAGCCTCGATTTTTGCTATTCTACATAATTATTGTTTGCCACCGAATAATAGGTGGAGAAACCATACATTGCTATAACCGCCGCGAGGTTTCACGAGTCAGGAGCGTGCAGTTGTTAACCCCAGATGATGTACACTGCGCCAAACTGATTTATCGTTTGTTTGACTTGCGCGTATCAGGGGTGCATCGCACAACTGATAATTTCGAACATGAAAACTGTGACATTAACACCAGATCTACCGGTCGTTATCCTATCTGATCTAGATACAGCTACATTTAAAAAAAATGCAAGAAGGAAAAATAAGTCTCTCCTTTTAATCATTTAAATACAGGAAAAAAAATAAGGAAACATTGGAAGAACGTAGCTAAGAAGATATGCCGAATCAAAATAAGGAGGACTATATTGCATGGCGGAAATGAAAGATTTTTAACGACAAATGGTCTTTTTTTATTTAATTCATGGATGCTACAAACATGATATTCGTAAAAAAAGTAGAATAAAATCGTAAGAAATGTCAAAGTTTATGTAGGGGACAACATTAATGTGTCTTAGCTATAATTCCTCTTATTATACCTGTATATAATGTTGAATATAGTATTATATATAGAGAATGTAAAAGCAAAAATTAATATCGCTATTCTTTAAATAATAGAGATTTAAATAATAAAAAGGTATGTAACATATCATTACTTTCTATTTGAAAACCAATCCGACTTTTAGCTTGAATTCATCCTCGATTTTCTCAAGACAAGAAACGTGCCGAATTAAACCCTTTTGCGGGAGTCACTTTTCAGTAACCTCGATCAGTATACTAAAACAAATCGGAATCAATTGGATAAATGTAGATACATGTTCACGCACGTGTACATGTAGGCTCTGGCCTTTCGTTTCAAGCGCGATACGAGGATACGCGACCCAGGAAGGATTAACTGCGTAGCACCAATATCTCCCTGAAAAACTTCCGATTCGCGGTAACAATGCGTTGCATAATCTCGATTCAGATACGCGATTTCGCATGCGCTAGGCGGTTTTATGCAAAGCGATTGGACAACCGGCGGAACTTGTCACTTTTACTAACCACGGTGTAATTTGTTTTTGGTATCGTGTCATCGGTTACCGTTCAGCCGGATATATTATGGTTATCCCGGATATTCGGACCTGCGGATTTCCAACGTTGCTCTACGCTTCCGGAACTGATCCACGGTTATCCTACGGACATACGAGAAATCGAGAAACAGAAACCAATGGTGCTGGCGTGATATGTTTGTACGAAGGTTGATGTACGAAAAGAACTCGCAATACAATTTGTCTTACGTTTGAATCGTTATAAATTGCATGTGCTCAACACCCAATGAAAGAAAATTTTGATTATATTATGCCTCATTTCTATATTGTTATAAATCCGCGTCGATTCGATGTGCAGAAAAAAGTCGAACTACATAGTCTCAT
Organism: Ampulex compressa; assembly: GCA_038496175.1. NCBI lineage: Eukaryota > Metazoa > Arthropoda > Insecta > Hymenoptera > Ampulicidae > Ampulex > Ampulex compressa. Next base: position 94,685 of record JBCFXI010000264.1, on the reverse strand, counting down.
ACTTTTGAATTGTTACAAACCAATATGCTCGTGAAGTATGATGAGATCACAAAATGTATAGTGTTATATTGCTTTTTTATTTTTAGCATCGACTGCTAAAACCATTTGGCTCAGGATATATTATTTCAAGATAGATTCCAATCCATATAAATCAGTACACATGTCAAATGGAAATTTCTCCAAGGACGATGCGCGGGATTTAAACTCGGTGGAAATCTCAGTCTCTACCCACCACACCAACATAACTCCACCTCATAATTTTTTTATTCGTTGTAAATCTACATGCGGTCGATAGTTTTATATAATCTTATTTTAATACAATTCTAGAGGATAAAGGCAAATCGATATACATTTGTCATACTTTGAAACTGCTATAAATCTACACTCATTCGACGTGTGCAAAAAACACGAAGCTAATTGTGCCTTGTTTCCGCACTGTTATGAATCCACATGCACTGGATGTACGAATAAATACATCGTGGATAGACGGCGATGACTCACGCGGGCGTCAATGAACATTATTGAAATAACGTTAAGCCGGTGTTTCTTTTATCTCGGAGAAACGAGGCCCGGCCACTTTTGTCCGAGTAATATTCCTCAGTCGGCAGGTAATTTTCCTAAGCCGCCTAGGAACCTTCCTAAGATACCTACATAGGTATAGTAACTATCTCATCGTGGTCTAATAGGTAAGTCCAAGTCCCTAACGGTCGTGCATGCTTGCATTGCGATTAATGACATGTCGACCATTGCTCTTCCCAGAAAATAATTTACCCTTTTGCCTCCGTAGTCTTCAGTAAAGACCTAAAGAAACAAGAATTGCATTGTGAACAATGTAACGTGAGGTGGATCGGCACAATTGCTTTAATGTACTTCGTTTAGGAAGTCTTCTTGCCATTGTGTTAAGAAAATAAGATATTTCGCGGGAGCTATAGGTAAGCCTGCTTCGTCATTCTGCAGTTTGTTAGTATGCATTTACAATGCAAAGTGCGTCAGTGACTTCGATTAACGTTACCCATCCCTGGTTGTAGCAAAAAAAAAAAAAATAGAACAAAACTTGCGAATGCACGAATTGTCATTTGAAATGCAAGGACAGGAGGGACGAAAAGAATGACGATCAATTAGCCGATTCGCATCCTGAAAGGCAAAGTCTCTTTTGTCACTTCAACCGGACCTGCCCGATTCGCTTTTCGGCCTGAGGTCAGACGAAAGTTACGAAGGAAACAGCGATAACGTGCGAATCTTTGTAATTTAACTACACTCACGTACATCACACGTCCGTCCACCTGCGCGCATAATAAAGAATCGCGCGTTGTGGTCTTCACCCTGAAGCAACGTAACGAATTCATCGTGGATACCTCAACCTTGGCCGACATGGACGGCTAATAATATATTGTTCGACGATTTCGGCGGACAACGGAGAAGAACCATTTTCATTGAAACTCGGCACGACAGACTCGGCGCGAATTTCCCGACCAATTCGTCTGTAAGTAAATCCTTCTGTATTTTTCCTTTTCAAAGCGCAGACATTCGAGTTCGAGCGAACTGTTATAACCGTTATCTTACAGATACTGCCGCAGATGTCTGAATTCCACGAATTTATCTTTACGACAAAAAATATGCGAATTCTCAAAGCACTTCTCCGTTTATATAAATCTGTAATGTTGCCATTTAAAGTAGTTATCTTACGCGTTGTAAGGGATAGCAGTTTTAATTCGACAGTCAGACCTAGATTGGTAGCCGCATTTCGCATTATCTTCGCAATATTTTCACGATTTTAAGGAAAACGTTAAACCTAACCAGACACAATATTTAGTTCTTATAAATTATCATATAACGTCGTTATTTAAAATACAGCGTAGTTAGATGAAGAAAAAATGCTTAAATCAATAAATTACACTTTTGTACAATGATATTTAAGAATGGTTGGTACTCTAAGGATAAATCGCTTATTAGATCGATAAGACTTGAAGATGCCTAGTAAAACTGCATAAAGAACGTACGATCAAAAAACTAAGTGGATTTTACAGCGAACATTCGTGTTTAAGTTTAAGAATATTTGTTTCTTACTTTTATAATTAACTTTTTAATTAATTTTTTGTCTGTCCCTTCCGTAAATAAAGGTACGACTTCGATAGGTATAATCACCAAGGGTATCACGAAGACGCGTACGATAGGTTAAGGCCTTTTCTGGTAGGCATAAACCTGAATGTACTTGACCGACTACTCTATTTTTGTACTCGTGAGTGCCAAGATACGCGATGATTGTTTTACACGATTTCCCAGAATAACCGTCAGGTAGCGCCGACAAACAAGACCCTAAATTGCCGTTGCCGTGGGTTTTCACGATTTTTATCAAGCACCGCCAAGAAAAAATCGCAAACATGGACAATTCTGATACTCTAAAGTAAAAAAAAAAAACCACAGGATTCGTCAGACACTAGAAACAAGAGGAAAACTATAATAAGATTGATCAGATTGTAGTAATGAAAATAATAATACAATACATTTTGTCGGATGTTTGTAATGGATGTTAGAATGCGATGTAATACATCAGATATTAGTAATAGAAATAAAGATATGATACATTATACCGAATGTTATTATTGGGAGAAGAAATATAGCACAGTTTATCAGAGGGTAGTAGTAAAAGGAAAATACAAACACAAGAGCTTCGGCCGCAGCTCAACACTCTGACGTCCACTGTTACGTATACATGATGTTCCTGTCCAGCTGTTGTAGGCAGGTATTACGTATTTATGATGCACAATCAATATCCCTCGCGATTATATCAATTTATTTAGACCTCTGCTTTGCTTCGTACACACATTATAATATTTATATTTTGTGCCCAGTACATCTATCATAAATTCTGTTCGTTAAGATTTAAACAGTAAGCATATTCATTATTGTATTATTTTGTTAGTGAAATTTCCAATTGAAAATGTTCTGAATACTAAAGCAACTACTGAAACGTCTGTATGGAATAAAAGTACAACGCAATAAAGTTGACAAATGTCAATAACAACATTGGCAAACAATATCGTACAATTATTTTAATCCCTGAGATTTTCGTCTTTTCCCATTTATAAATACATAATACACGTCTTACTGGTGTAAGTTGTCTTGTACATTTATGGTAGAAAGATGTCGGTGCGTCTAATTCGCCGCTTCTACATCAGCGCAATTGCAATCTGGCATCTCGTGACATCATAGCGTTGTTTATAATGCCCGAGGCGGATATAATTTGTGACGCCGGCTAATCACACAACTGTCAGGATAACTTACCGTCGTCTTCATTTTCGTTGGCTATGCCATGCTTTATAAACTACAACAAGCCGCACAGCAGCACTGCTTGACTTTCAATGAGATCATAAGTAAAACCCAAGGCTCATATCGTTAAGAAAAACATACATATAAAACGTTGAATTAATATCAATAAATATACAAACTACTTCCACATTGATGGTCTTTACGAAAATTAAAACACGAAACGATCATATTATGCACGCCTAGTATGTATTTTCAAGATTTCCAGGAAAAACACGTTAATATTTCAAATTCGACACACGATCGCGTACTAATGTGCGAAGCCGTAATTTCTTCCACGCTTTTAAATTAACGAAGAGTGAATACAAAAATACCCTGTACGATTAGTCCCTGAGTGTACAGCAACATTTAGAGCTATTAGAAGGAGTAAGAACGGATAATTTACTGCACGGATCAGATTCATTTTCCTCGATTAGGTATTCTCCGCATCGTCGATCGTGGATCTATCATGCGCATCGCAAAGAAGGAGAACGGTATTAAGGTTATTGTCCCGGCTGGGCCGTGCGTTTTTGCGCAGGTGACACGAAGGAGGTAGAATTCGATTACACAACAAAACCATATATCGTATTTATACTAAACCACGCAAACGCCACGCGCATTCACAAACTGACATTTCGTAAAGGCACGGCGCGTGCTGGCTCGAATTGAATCGTGCTATGATTTTTCAAATACCAAGTGTAACCAGCTAAATCGAGATTTTTTTATTCGTACTCGTAGCACACAAGCTTCAATAAAATATCAGTATGTAATATAAATATAAAATATGGTGATCAAAAAACAAAGTCATACCGACAAAACTTGTTTTAATACCAGTTCTTCCTTACTTATTCTAATTATTATATTATTATACTTCAACCATCTATTTTTACGAATTACAATTTCACAAAAATAAATAAAAAATGTATTGATAAAAATATCAACCTGAAAAATACAAAGAACAAATAAGAGCTTAAAAAATACATATAATAGCATTTGCTATGCGGAAGACATTGACCATTTCGCATAATTGATCAAATGGAGGTGTAAACGACCTTAAGAACATGTGATTGACCTAGAAGATTCACGGTGCATTCTGAATATTGAGATAAGATTTTGGTATTTATCGTTCGTCCCTTGTTACGTAAGAATAGCTGGCGTCCTTATAATTTACAGATTGGCCCGAGGAACCATGGCCTACTTCGTTAAATTTGCAAAGGTTCCAAAGTAGAATTTGGTATGACACAAAATGATACGTAAGCCTAACCTTATCTGGCATTGATAAAGTTAGAAAGGAGTAGACAATTAACTGTATACCTAGTTAACTCACAATAAGTTTGACAATAATATAAAAGGCAGCGTCATAAGCTTACAAATCGTTAACACGTTTTTACGTCTATTATTTATCGAATTATATTTAGCTAGAAATCGAAAAAAATTAATACCTAAATTTTGTTACCTGAATTTAAGAATCCAAAATCTTACGTTTTGAGTTTGGATTTATGATAAATTCCGTCGAATTCGCTGTAATTGAGATTGGAAAAAAATTCGTGGGATGCATATAAAACTTAAAAAAATAAAATTTAATTTTAAAGAATATTTTTCTGTTGAGTTAATTTAAAAGTAAATTTACGAGAAAACAGGTGTATCAAACCGTATCAAAAAAATTTCTAATACATTTTCGTCTAGAACTTTCAACAGGATATATAGTGTGATCATATATTAAATTGATTAATCATTTATCACGACGCATAGTGCACTTACTTGAATATCAAAACTAAAAATCTTTTGACTAAATTACGTATTAAATAATAATTACTCGCGTTACCGCTAATGGCATTACTACCGTCTTTGATTCACGTTCTAAATTATTCTGCATTATCAATATCTGACTATAAACCGTTATCAGACTAAATCGTTCAACCTCACTATTACGATTTTTGTCATAATTTAAAGACAAAGCATTCAATTGATGCTCATGTTTTTGTACTTACTATAAACTCCCTTCGCAATTAAGCCTAATACTAAATATTTTTATTTCCATGAAATAATGTCTGACTTTCAGAAGCCAATGAGATTAACTCCATATTTAAAAATAAATTATTTATTATATTACCCCCCGAAATACCAATATTCACTCGTCGCATAAGTTCGCTTGTCGTGCTTTACATTTAGGTAAATATGTATGATTCCCTCGCAAATTCGTTTGTCGTCCGTCATGGATCTGTCTCGCCCTGCAACCCGTTCCTCATCGTGTGCCACGGACAATTGCCGCCATCGCTCGATCTTCCTGATTCTATGTTGCGGGCGTCTATCATGAGAAATTCATCTCGTGTCACCATATTTACAGCTTAAAATACGAAACACGCCGTTCAAAGGCGATTCACAACAATTTAAGATTCGTCACAAATTATGCCAGTACGAAACTATCGGGACGAATAATGGAAACACTATCGGAAAGCTATGGTGAATCGTGGTAAGCACGCGTATTTTCACACGAAAAATTCGAATTCAAATTTCACATTTCCGCTATCTCCACTATGTAATTATTTTATGTTTTTTTACAATACGTGTATTGTTGTTTCAATGATGAGGAACATGGTTTAACACGTCGATGGCTCTAACGGCTATCTAGTAACTATTTATTGCAATATGGCCAGGATTAAATATTAATTAAATAGTTAATATTAAATACTTCCGCGAACTCAATAGGCTGAGTTCAAGATAGTCTCCCTGATTGGATTCAATTTGACTCCTAAAATAATTTATCACTCTAAATCATAGAGGACATACCAGAACGTCTAAATTTTTACGCGATCGGTATTTCAGAACAAGAGATGCTAAGTTCCGTAAGATATAAATCTATTCTATACCTCATTTCTGTATGAACACGGACGTCAAATGGAAGAAATCAACACAGACGCGGTATAGAAGAAATCTAACATCTTTGGAATTTAAAAGTCCGCAGTAAACCAGCAAACTCCGAGTTGACTCTGGTGTCCTCAGATGGAAAAATCAAGAAGCTCCGTAGAAACGAGCCCGCGCTAACCGAATAGTGCCGTAGCATGGTCAGCGAGCGCCCGCGGTAATCCCCCATTTTTCCGACATGTCGATGTATTTCGCTCGTTCTCAACGCGTCTTTCTCGTACTCAATATACCTCATTCGCTCTCATCACAGCCCTCTCGCTCTTAACATGTCTCATCCACACTCGATATGTCTCACTTTAGTTTGCGACTCAGTTTTTACAATTTAAATAAAGCGTTAATAATTTGCCTGGCGTCACTGGACGTTAAAAGATACATTCTCTCAGCAATCAAATTTAAGTGCATCTTTGTTGCGATTGTCCCGTATCCAGACAGTGCTTCTACGAGCTGACTCGCCCCCCCCGTAGCGAAAGGGTTAATTTGTACATACTTTTTTATAAGTGCGGCTGTTGCGTAAAGAGCAGTAGAAAAAGATAATCATCGTTTGGCTCATTGTAGACATAGATGCATTAGTCGGTCTAATGAAATCTATGAAAGTCATAGCTGAAACATACTTAGAATTTGTCGACCAACGGAACTTGACTTTGTCTAGATTCATTTGTATCGGATAATATCCGGGTACAGAAGGTTAAGGGAAAAGACTCTGTATGCGGAGGAACATTGAATTTATTGGTCGGTAAAGTTCGACCGTTGGCATTAGAGGTGTGTTAACAGCAAATATTTTTGTTTTCTTCTGGGGAACTTGTAATATATCTACCAAAGAGATTTATTTCGTATAAATTACTCGCGCTGATATATTGGGAGCGATTTCTAAACTACGGAGTCTTTTTTTAAGGTTATTCCATGTAGGGAAAGGTGAAATCGGATTGTATTTGGGTACAGAATTAAGAAGATACAACCGTGTCTTTGAAGAAACTCTGAATTTATTGCTCCGTAATTTTCAACTCTATATACAATGTTCGTTCTTAACAAATACATCCAATTAAATTTTACAAAGTTTCGCAGCTATTAGCTCGCTATTCCTCGCGATCTTGAGAACATGCCTTGATCGCGAGGAATACCGATTGTCCGGGTCTCACCACGTGGAGGTTGCTGCGACTAGAGACCCCTTACCCAACCCACCATTCTACGCACGCAATCAACTAAACTAAATCCACTCATTCCTCCTTTCTCATCCGTCTATTCTCAGTCTTACGAGAATACGCTACGCATTCGATCCATTCCGTCGTTCATCCAGCTCTCAAACACGTAAGCAGTGACAAAAAATTGAAAGGGAAGCGAATAAAGAGATGAATCGAGAAAATCGCGACGCGACGAATTCTTACCAAGAGCACCATAGGTTCTCATGAGCACGAGCGGCTCCGATGGTAACCCGAAGGAGGCCACGGCTGAGAGTAGTAAACCAGGCGAAACGCACGCTGGGTCAGGCGTGGCTGAACCAACCCTGTGACGCCACATCCCTGAACATGACCTCCTGGAAGCCGTCGGAGAACCGCAAGCACCGTGAGAACAGCCTGGGCCCCTGGAAGAATTCGGGACTACATGCTCCGACCAATGGAGCGCAGGACGAACGAGACTCGAAAGTTAAAGAGAATTGTACTGCTTACGTTTGAAACCTCGCATACCACGTCTTAAACTAGATCCACTCGTCCGTCCACGCATACATCTTAATGTATAGTTAATGCTAAGGACTTAATACTAGTTCGCTCTTCGTTCTTGATTCTTCTTTCTTCTGTCTTCTCTCCTCTCTTCGGTATCAAAACTGAAAGCTAGTAAAGGGAAAAGCAGGTTATCGATATGTCAGTCGGTATACAAGTCGGTAAAAGCGAGTTAAACATTATCAGGAGGTATAAGAGGAGTGAGACGCATTCGCTAAAGTTATTGTGCAAACCTTAATGTTTCTTCAAGCCAACGAGTTAACTCTTCGCATAAATCAAGGATCTATCCTAATATTCCACTTATTATTCCATTATTTATTTATGTAATTAATTAAGGAAAACGGAACTTTATCTTTACCCAATCGCATAATTTTTAATGCTACCCATTCTTTTACAAATTATCGATTGTTCATCTGCAATCACATGTGTTATATAGAGTATTCGCATTTTGTTATTCCTTGATAATTCGAAGTATATCTACTCCATGTAATATTGAGATTGCCGTACCATCATTACGTGAGAAATAAAGGAAATAATTAGTGAAAATATTTCTTCGAATTTTCGTATACCTCTTACAAACCTATTTAGCTTAAAAGCAATCGTTTAACGCGAGATATTTGTTATCTGTTGGACAAAAGCACTAAAAAGAATAAAAATATTTGTTTTTGCAAAGAAAAAAATCTTTGTTTCCAGCTTTTTTCAAAACGAGCCGTTGAACGGGCACACCATAATTCTCTCGGATATGAATATCACAATCCTTGTGCCTTTCTCTCGGAATTCAGTAAAAAATATGTTGTTTCTGCACCCGGGGCCTCGAAATGTATAAATGTAGCCCTGTCCATGTTTTATTTCTCTGCCGATAGAGGTGCTAATTTTGCTGTATTTATAGGAAACGTTAACTAACTTTTCTGGCCACAATTTCGAGAGGAGTGCATAATAATTGTAAAGCATGTATTTAGAAATATTCTGCGCACATGGTCTCAGAATCCGAATTAGGAAAAAGCTCAATCAAAAAATTCTTACCACGGAAAAGTTTACATTTATTTTAAAAAAAATTTTAGCTAATTTTCAAAATCCCATTCTGAGAACTTCTTCCGACACGTCTTAAGTATCTTAAAAAAAAATACATAAGAAATTATTGCGTTTTCACTTCAAAAAAACATATTAAAGGCTGATTCGTCCATATCTCCAGTCTCTGTCTCACACGCTCTTGTCGCATCGATTCGTCTCTTTCTCTCCAAGATTTTTTAAGTTCTCCGCACGAGATACCCAAAATCAGCGGGACAAATCAGGGATACCAACAAACTCACTCCTGCGGATTCTCAACATCTCATGTTTTAAAATACACCGATTGGAGCAAAAAATCAGACGTTTGGTATGCCCTCTACAATTTAGAGAAGTAAACTTCGAATCTTGAACGATCGGTCGATCAGTTAATCTTATAAAGTCCTTATACGAAACAACTCGGATGCAAAAGTTTCTTTTTGAAAGACATTTTTTCAATTTTCAAAGCTAACACTCTTCTTTTCTATTTCTTTACACTGGCAATAACTTATATTAAGTTTCGTAAACATATATTCGCTTGCCTTTTTGGACAATGCAACTAAATATATCAATATGTATTACACGTTCGTGATTGTAAGTTTTGCGCAGTTTGTAAATTGTGCATATGTCGATCGTAGAGTCGGTAAATCAGATCTAGCCGGTTGTTGCCGCCTGACACCTCCACCGTCGTATTCCAGCTTCTCCTTGCTCCTTCTTTAAGCATCGTAAAATAAATTATTGAGTCCCACAGTACCGCGCAATATATCCAATTATCATAGAACATTTTCGAAATGATTACAGAACATTAGTGCTCTACAAAATACAGGTTGGGAACCATTGAAATAAACCAATATTTAACTGTAATTCTAACCATTTCAGTGACACTATCTTATTTTGATCTACACCGATAATGTCGCATGTGATACGATGATGGTAAAAGTGTTAAGTGACCCCCAGGCCATGGAACAATGTAATACATTATATGTAGACTTCTATACACTTGTTGGTATATGTTACTGAAATTGATGCAATTTTATATTATCATATGGTGATATATCAATGCATGTAATATCTAGCGGGAACATAATGAAACAACTGAACAACACGTCTGGAAATTTGCCCATACCTGAAAATCGCGCCCTCTGAAAATTATTCGCTATATAAATGACATTGTTGTCGTCATTTACTAATCCCATTAAGAATACGTAGAAAAAAAACGGTGTAAGGTTTTAGAATAATTTGTAAAAAATTGTATTTAGGGGAAAGCTATAATGGATTTTCTATGTAATTTTCTTCAAATTCAACAAACTAAACGATACCATCAATTGATCTAAAAAACTTTATACAATTCAAAGATTTATTTAAGTAGTTGCAGTGTGTAGGATATTTATAGTATCAATTATACATCTAAAAACTTATCCAAAATAACAATCGCATCTTTTATCATTTCTTTGACTTTAATGCTACGTAATGTATTCTAAAATGAGCAAGCAAGATAAAGCGTGTATTATTATTATTTTCATACAAATCTTCTTCAATTATTTCGCAGGTATGGATCATTGAGAATGCACACAGAAATCTTATAACAGAATAGACGTTTTTATCACTTTATAAATGATATAATAAAATGTAATATTAAAAAGTTTATATCATCTTAATGCTGCATTACGAAGATAGGTTTGAAATCGTTATAATCAATCGTAATATAGCAAATAATAGATATTGAATAAAAATATATAGATAATCTGTCATCACAATTAATATCCTTGTTGCCAATCAGTAAATGGTCCACGGAATTACTTCTAATACGATTGGGCACCAATTCCAGATAATTCTATCATTGCCGAATTATTGTAAATAAACCTTAAATCCTTGTATCATTATTTTAAACTCTAAAGGATTGTATATGCCACATTTTTAGAAGTACTTTTGTTAAAATATAAGAAAATACATAGGGTTTATTAGATATGTTCGTTCAGTTTTCCCTTTGCATACGAATTTTGAAATAAACCGACGCAAATGTACGGGGATTTTTACAAAATTCATGCAAAATTGGCATCGGAGACAATGTAGGTTGAAATCATTTTTAATGCTGAATACGGAGGCGTTGTGAAAGTTCGTGATAAGGATAATCCATGAAAAATCTTCTCACGCTTCCGACAGACGCTTATGGCACATGTAAAAGATTTACCCTGTAAGCCAATAGCAACTGTGAGGTATGAACCAGCGATCCACGAGCCACCGGAAACGTCCTTTAGTTCATTTGCCGCCAAAGTCTTCGGTGTGTTGCGATGAAATTGTTTATACTTCAGTTTCCTTACAAATAATCGTGAAATTTACTGCACAGCAGAATAACCACCAAGGGCCCTAATTTTCGGGATAGCCAAAAACTCTTGAATTTTATATTACACGGTTAAAATTTTGTTTTTGATAAAATCGAGAATGGCTAAAGTCCAGTTGGCGAACGTAACTGTTCTCGATAATCCATCGCCGTTTTTGAATCCATTTCAGTTTGAAGTTACCTTCGAGTGCATCGAAGAACTTATAGAAGGTACGATATTAATCACTTTACACGCATGGACATCAATCTTTGTTTATTATTTTACGGTGCATTACTTATCGTGCTCGAAATGTTTTTGTTATGTTAGGTTAGTTTTCTGCATCAATACCGTATTTTTCAAGGACACTTTACACACAAAATTCATAGTATGTGTTATATTATTAAAGAATAAAGTTTATATAGCTTGCTTAATAAATTGCCTACTATTCTACATTATACACACAGCGGTTACACAAATTTTTATGAATGACCATGAAGACAATAACAGTGATCTTATTGCAGATTTAGAATGGAAAATGATCTACGTTGGAAGTGCTGAATCGGAAGAGTTTGATCAAGTTTTAGATACTATATATGTGGGCCCAATACCGGAAGGAAGACATATGTTTATATTTCAAGTAATATCTCATTTTGCATCTATACAGAATAATCTTATAGAAATATTGCAGTTATTACGCAATGTATACAAGTCAATGTTTATTATATGTAATTTAATATGTTTTTCACCTAGGCCGATCCACCAGATGTTAGCAGAATTCCAGTGAATGATGCTTTAGGTGTTACGGTTGTATTACTAACGTGTTCGTACAGAGGTCACGAATTTGTGCGTGTTGGCTACTACATAAATAACGAATATACAGATGCTGAACTCAGAGAAAATCCTCCACCACAGCCACAGTTTGACAAAGTACAGCGAAACATTCTCGGAGATAAACCACGCGTAACTAGATTTAAAATAAATTGGGATGATGGCGCTAGTTCTACAGCGAGTAATGTCCCTGAAGGTATGGAGGCACAGAATTTGGAGGAAACGTCGCAAGATGCACCCACATCCACATTGGGATTTATGGAGAATACACAAAACAGTATGGAAGTGATGTGAATGTTGACTTCTTGCCAATAATAAAATGCTAGCCAAGACTAGCAGAAATTGTAACTGTAAAGGTGAAGTAGTACCTGGAAAGAAGATTGAAATCTCCATGTATATCAATATTTTGAGAAAGTCCAAGAGAAATTGTGTCTTTCACTATAGTTTTCATTGTTTCAATTCAGTTTGCCAAAAAGTACGCATAACTTAAAAGGATACTATGTGACTGCGATGTGATAATCTTTAAGTTAATACTGAAATGAAATTTAGATTGTATTGTTCAAAGTATCCATATAGTTGCCCATATCTAAAGATAGTACTGAAATGTTTGTTACGCAAACACCCTCAATGGAGAATTTTGGCAAATGTGTAAAAATCGTTAGAGCAGCGATTGGTAACTGATAAATTAATATGATCTGTGCATGTTAGTTGCAATAATAATTAATTGCTCACTGCTTCAGTGGAAAGTAGGGTTATTCAGAAATTGTGAATGCAAATTCCCATTTGACTATTAATAATTCTACAGCAGCATCTTACAACTTTTATACTATCCTCAAATTATTTGAAAAAACATTGGGAATATTGATCTACACATCATTATTTCCGAAATTACATTTAATACTTTGAAGATTGTATTATTATAACTTATTATTATTCACAATCTTAATAGATTTAAGGCAGTTCCCATTTATTAACATAAGTATATGTATACTAAGATGAAAAATACACATTGTTTTCTACTTAATGTTGTTTATTTCCTAATTCCTACTCCAGGTGCGAATTTACATTATATATATATATATTTTATATATAATTTTAGGATATATATATATATAATTTTAGGATATATATACATAAAATGCTGTAACATTAAGAATATAATTAAATCCTATGCAAAACACTACATAAGATATAGAAAGAAGACTTTTACAGAGTTAATTAAACAGACCATGTTTTTTGAAAACAATAAAAACCGCATATGATAAAAAATGTCTGATACACTACAAGATAGCCAAAGATTTGGTATCTGACCGACTCACAACACTCAATTATCATAGGCGATTTCTGTCCAGACAAGATTTGCCTACACGTCATAACAGCAGGTGTCCGGTCGGTGGCCTGCAACACACTCTTAGGCCATGACGTTTTCGCACAGTACCGTTAGATATTGCTGCGACCAATCTAACAACTTGTAGACTACAATTCATACAACAAGCGTAACCAAATATAAGTGTACATCGAGTTCTTTCTTTTAAAGGTTACAGAATGTACTGTACTGAGTGCACGATTTACCCTTTACGTACGTACATGCGGAAATATGTACATTCATATATAAATGAATCCGAGGTAGGAATGTTGATATTTTCTAACGAAACAAAATTTTCGATGGTCAGTCGTTATATAAATGTACACAACTAGAATTTTTCTATCCATAAAGTTTAACGACTATTGCCGGTGGCACGTAGGTGTGGGTGCACGAACCTGGGCCACCCCCACCACCGTATTTCCATGAGCAGGTCTCGACACGTTCAGTGCACGCTGGATCTCGCGATTGGCAACAGTATTGAATCGCAGGTGAATCTTCGAGGGTACAAGTGCCATCTCGTTCGAAATTGCGCCCGCGAATGAACGTGCCGGGAGTGCTGGTAAGAAGAATATGCGCATGCGAGTGCGATTCCAGCAGTGATACAAATTTTTATCCGCCTTACACCAACATCATTTCCTCAAATGGTAAGTGCCAATGACTTCCTTCACAGATGAACAAGATGCGCGATTTCTCAGACCTTTTAATTCGCCGTGCTCCGTACGAAATTGATAAAAAATTCGCAAATTGTATACAGCAGACAAAATGTAATGGATTCTCTACAGCTTTCCCGGCTACGTTCATCAGTCATAGCAAAAACGAAGCATATATTAACTCTGACTGATCGCGGAATCGAAAGGTTGCAAAAATGTTGTTCATCTCTACTCAAAAGTAAAACATCGAGTGCAAATATCTATAAGAATCACAATCAGATCTAACTATGAACGATCAACTCACGCAAACTATAGTCAGCAAAACAATCTAGAATTGAATTCGTACACCATAGTCATAACCAAATATATTATAGCCTTTTAATTCCCGTCTAAGTGTTTTTCAACCGTAATGTCCATGAGATATTTCATCATCTTTTTTAAAATCACCAAAAAAAGGTTTTACACAATGCTGGTAGAATTAACGACAAGTAGAAACGCGTATCCATCGAGCGTGGTATAATGTAGTTTACCTTTAAACACTCGATGTTGCTTGTATTGGAGCTCGAGGTGCGGTCAACGTGTGACACGCGCATCGTAATAACATTTCCTGAGTGTAATATTGTTACGTCAATGCTACGCACAAGAAAACATACCCTCACGTTATCATAGCACGAGCACGGCCACCGTGGTTTCTCGTTATTATAAAACCGGGATAACGTGCCCTCTCGGCTGCGTACCACATCGCGCGCCAGCCGATGAGTCACACGCGGCCCCACTTTTTTTCCTTTTCGACCGGGAATCTCCGTACCATCGGAGAAAGGCGATATAACCCGTGAATCGTAGCATCGGCCGAATGTGTTAATCTAGGACCTTTTTTTTTCAATACACTCCGACAAAGTCGATTGCATATCATCGTCATATATCGGTTCAATATATCGGTAGGATACCTCAGTAAATCGACATGCACCAAAATTGCGACTCATTCCGGAGTGATCACCCGCCATCTTATGTTCCCCCCATCGGTGACAGATCTCACGTCTTACTTATAGCCCCGAAAGTTCATGAAGCCGAACTTATTGCGCAAGGACCAAATATAATTGGGAAGTCCAGTACGACTTGTTGATTTTTTTCTACCATAGCACCGGCACAAGTCATCGTTATTTGCGGATGGGGATTTCCGAGTACAGTGCACGGGAGTGAAGCATATTGGGATTTTCAACTGCGAGTGCCAATCGGCAAGAATGATAGACGGAATTACAATAAATGTAACTTTAAATTGCCTCGTAATGATTATTATCATAAAATGGATTTCCTGTTGCATCCTGTAATAATAAATAGAAATATTCGTAATACTTATATGTTCACCCCCTTACGACCCTGGATAATGCATTCTGCTGGTCGCAGTTTTTCAAAAATAATCACATATTATCTAAGGACTTTTACAAAAGATGTTAATTCAAATTTTCTCAATACTGCTTGAAGATTGTTTTTGGGAAATGTTAAATGTAGACGCAGAGATGTATAAAAATCTATAAATATTTGAATACAAGACACAATTTTCTCATATTAAATAATATTGAAAAATGAAAAAATATGTTTGTTGCATTAGAACATGCTTATTCCAAACTTTTACAAATTTGATATTAGAGTAGGGCATACTGCGCAGTTTCTACGTTTCCTCAAATTTATGGAGCAATAAGCGCGCACGCATATCATAGGACTGCGAATTGCTGTACACAAAATGGTGGACAGATATGGCGCACCCTTTCATACGCACATCGGTCCATATTGTCGTCCTTCATTTTTCATTACTCTGATGGGAAAATAAAAATGATTGTTTGTGGTTTGATTTTATAATGTAAGCAAACAGTGCTTTTTAATTTGACATCGGTAAACTTTTCGATAGAACTCCGAAAGTTTTAAACAGTACTACGTTAAATCTCATAACTTTATGCAACCTGCAATATAAAGAACAAATTATACTTGTCCGTTTTTCATACATGGTTCAGATTGTCTCTTATTTCCATAAGATCAATGTAGAATTTTAATATTTTGTTTTTAAATGAAATGAGACAGATGAGTTAATATTTTCAAATGTATCAAGCTCTGTTGAATTTTATAATCCATATGATCCATTTTATATCCATATTATGAATAATAAATACACACTTCCCGTAAAAAAAAATACTCCTCTTCTCATTTTTAGTAGTTGCTCCAAAAAATGTATTGCATCAGAGTGTTTAACTCCCTGTTTCACTTAATCACATAAATATAAAGTTAATCCTTGCGGTCATTTTCGCATAAATAACTTGTAACACTTTATACGAATGCGTGTATTTTAATTTTGTTTTAAAAAAATCCTTATTAATGTCCATTTAAAGTATTTACAAGGGAACGTTTACCATTATATCGAAAAAGTACAAAAAGCGTGTAATGACGACTTTTCTGACTGGAAATAACATTTGCATCACTTCACGAGATATAGAAACGTTAAATAGAACTATAAGGTAGAAGATAGAATAATAGAACTATAAGGTGCGCGATTTACACAAATGTGTAAAACTACAGAAAACTAAACGATCTGTATGATTCAATTAGTCTTATTGGGCTTAAAGCTTTATTAGTTTCATAAACTTATTTTATGCTTCCGGATTGATTCAGAGACAGATACATTTCACGATACGATAAAAACATTCGATACTGAAGCTTCCGTAACAATTTTATATAAATATGCATAAAAAAACATTGTTTTTGGCATTCATTTAAAATTGATGTAAACTTTACTAAAAATGATTCCGAAGTAAACTTTGACCTTTCTTTCAGAGAAGCATATAATATCCTATAGATGCAGACCGGATGCGCCAGACATACCAGAATGGCGGTTGCGACAGTAAAACGAACAAAACGGAAAAAGTCTGATCTTTATGACGCAATAGCCGATGCAACATAATAGTCACTTTAATTTCATATGAATACATCGGTTCGCAAAATTAATATAACCCGATCAAATTTAAATACGCTAATTTTCGGAAATATTAGTAAATAAAACAAAGAGCACGGATTGCTTTTATGTTATACGTGTGATGGACAGTAGCAAAGCTATTTCAAAGATTATATTTACATTATTACACCTATAGATAATCCTTGATAATCCCCGATAACACAATATTATGTGCATGGCATAACTTAGTACAGACGATAAGTTATGGCCTTCTAAATTTCTTACATTGCTTAGAGATATCATTAGGATATCACATTACTATTAGTCATTATTGATCAAAGATTCTCATACTATCGCTGAAGAATATAACCGCATTAACAATACTTAGCATTGTAATTCTGCTACAATTGAAATACTTAATAGTAACACGATTTGAGTAAAATATCGACAGTAAATTTATTCGTGAATATCTCTGTGAAAATCAACAAAGATTAGTAAAAAAAAAAAAAAAAAACTTTAATTTATAATCAGTTTTCAAACTAAAAAACTGATAGACCTTATTTGATACTCACAAAATCCTTTTGTTTGGAAATATCGATAATAAGATTTGCAATAACTATTAAATTGATCTATTATATCTTGGTAGCAATGCTTTGGAGTAATTTTGTTGAGAGATATATTAAATTGGTCTAAATAAAAGATAAATGAAAATCAACTGGATAAACTTTTGCCCGCCTAAAAGTATCAACATGATTTACTATCGCTATATTAACAGCGATGCGAATTGTTATAAATTAGACTAGTATAGAGAACATGACAATATTATACGTCTGCCGAATTCTTCTTTTTCGCAGCAGATTGTCACGTAGTGCAAATTAGGTATCAAATTCCTTTTAATCAATATAAATGCATTTTCATAGAAATTTTTCACTCACACTGTTATTGATGGTTCAAAAGATGTGGTAACCGATAATGGTGATTAGAATTTGCTTTGCAGCATTTAGATACAATAATTATAATTATGTAAGCGGACCTCTATTGTATAATAAAAAATGTATTGCTTTGTCTAATAAATTGTTTATTTTGCAAATAAATAAGCATGTAACATAAGAAAATATTTTACTTTAATCATTGGGCATTGTTATTATCTTTACGTTATATTGAAAAACATATATTCTTTAACTAATTACATATTCATGTAAAACATTGCACATTGAAAGTATGAATTTATTCGCACATTGTACTGTATCATAGAACAATAACTATTATTATTTCAGGCTACGATAGAGGAAGGTCGGTTGTGCAAGGAAGACGGCGACTGCTCCGAAAAACAGTATTGTTACGATGTATCTGGCCGATGCGTTGATTATACACAGTGCAATAGGTATAATCGACAAGAATCTCAAAAATATTCTCGACATCCCTCGCAATGTGGACCATGCCTTCCGGGGTATATATTTACTTTTTAGAAACATTTTTAACACTATCATGTTAGTTGCCTCATACGCGCGTATAAACTTATATTGAAATACGATCGTTGTTGTATTAAAAAATAATTCCTTAAATTAATCCTATTATATTATAGCTATTCAACGGAGGTAGTCGGCACAGGAGACATGGCGTTATTATGCAAGAAAAATAGTGCACCACAAATTGGTATAGGTACGTAGATCCAGCATTTACTAGTCAAATACATACAATGCCATATCACTTTTCATATGTGTGATTTTATTTTTGTATTTTCAGAATCTACCAAGCTCAATGGCACTATAATAATATCCATAACATTAGGTGCCACATTATGCGTTGTTGTAGCTGCAATTGCAATATTCATGTTTTTCAGAAGACGTAAGTAATACGATATATCAATCTCGAACTTAATATATTCAGCTCACATATTACATAATTTTTTCAATAACATTTTCTATGCTGCTGGCGATATATATATAACATATCTGTGTATCGCGATATTTGAAATTATTCCGTAACATACATTGGGTGTACAAATTAAGACATTTTTTGCACAGTGATATTCGTATTTCCACGGATATATATACCATGGGCATCCGGAAAATTCCCGAAAGTAGTTACTTTTCATTAACAAAATCCTATTTATATATTCAATTCATTCAAACGTAAACTAGGAGGCAACGCAGTTTGAAAAAAGTTTTAATTCTAATAAACTTTTGTTTATATCTTCTGAAAAATGTTTAAACGATCTGCATGCACTTTTGAATGTCGCAGTGTTTAACCGATTTAAAATATCTTATCGTTATCGTTATAGAATTTGGAAGACATGAAAATGATCACCAGAAATGGAGTCAGGTGTGCATAGCTGGTCCAACTGCTCCACCAGCGGAAAACAGTGAGTAGGAAATATTTATTCACGTATTACTTACAGGACACAAACACGCACGCACACACATACATACTTACATACCTACATACATGCATACATATCCACATACATGAATTATATTTACGCTATGCTCATACCGCACATCGTTAAGCATTTGACCAATTGAAGGTCATACAAAAAAGCTGCCATCACCGAGAGAGTAGATTACGTGATAAATTTTAGTTTATTTCAAATTGCATTAACTTTATACATAACCTTCCGTTAGATAACAAAAACTAGTAATAATCAAAATTATGATAAGATATACGGCTTTTAGAAACCATGCATGTAAGGGTTGAATTGCACTTTGCACCGCAGTCCACTTGTATGTTTCAATTTTCTTTGCATTAGTATCCGCACTTGTACACAAAAGTAACTAACCGTAAAGGAAAACGGTTATATTCTTTTTTTTTTACAAGAACATGGTTATTTCATTACAGTATACCTTCCTACTTGAACGGTGAATTAACTACAACGAGTTGAAAAGGCGGTAATAAAGTATAAAAGTTACTTCAAATTGTTAAAACACCATAATATTTTGCATGTGTCTCATATCGATTGTTCTTAGGTCCTTTTATCGGATATGGAGAACTGACAACGTCCACATCTTACAATAACAATCAAAACGTAAAAGACAAGAATATGCTGGTAAACGCAAGCCCATTTAAGGATCCGAATTGGATCAGATCAAACCCAAATTATGAACATCGTTTAAGTAACAATGACTTAAACAACTCTGAAGAATCACATTCCGCAGTGCAATTACCCCTTGAGATTGACAATGATACTAACTCTTGGACTCCTGAGTAAGTGATGTTTATTAAGAATATTGCTTATTGTAACATTAACATGATATCCATCCATCCTTAATGCAAGTTATAAGTTCATTGAATGATCAGAAAAAAAAAATGTTGCAGACAATTAACAATTCAGGTTGCAAATGGAGCTTTATCGGAATATGCAACTGAGCACCGAGATAATACCATGAACGCGGTACTCGTACAAAGAAACTATCCATCTGGATCTGCGACACAGAATAATAACAATAATAATGGCGATAATCAGAATAATGATGATACATCAGGAGCCAATGATACACGTGACAATCGTAACCATGGTCGAGCTTCCAATGTTCTAATTACTCAGAAAATAACTATGAATCTGAATGTGCTCAATAGCGATTGATCAATTTAGAGATTAGAAATGTTATTGATCTTTGGAAACCACATAGTGCCTACTTGGAAAGAGTTTCTATTATCTTTACTATGTATAAGTACTCTATATCGTGTCATACCAAATGATTTGAACATACGTTGGCCAAAACGGTTATATAAAGCCAGAAGATAATACAATGATATTGGTTCATAAATTATCTTATAATATAAAAAATGACAGGAAAGCAGTAAAATAAGTGAGTTTTTCTTTAAACTGGGGCGCAATTTTACTGGTACTATTGATTCATAATTCTTTCGAAATATCTCCTACAAATCTTTTCACGTATAAAGATTTATATTTGCTCATTGTAACCTTATAATGTAGAAGTGAATGGTTGCTTAACATAATGTAACAATTATAGAGCAGTCAGCAAAAACATCTAGTCAAAAACTATTACGTGCAATGCTGACGTAGTAGACGTGAAAGTAATGTATGTCTGTTTACAAAATTTTTTACAAGTGTGTGAATGCATTATCTATAACTTGTATACACTTGTCCATATGCACAACCAATGGTTTAAATCTCTACATGGTGCTTTCCTGTCTTTTCTTGATATGTTGCCATTCTGTAATAATAATCTCAATTATTGCAATTAACACAAGTATTATATTCTACTTAGTAATATTTACTCTCTATTTACTATTTTACTTAGCTGCCTTATTGGTGAATGGGGATTTTAAATAGCTGTTAGGCAATATTGTGAATATATCATATAACACTTATTAAAATTGGATCATCAGAATCTAATTATACATGATTGTGTTTACATCATTTTCTCAAAATGATGTACTGTTAGACCTGTTAAGTAATCAAAATGTAATCAAAACCATACTAAGCGATAATTGTGTACTTCTTGATACATTGTGACACTGAACATATTAAACATATTTCATAAGAACTATTTTGATCAATATCAAAAAGGTAACAATTAATTACTATAAAATTCATTAATTGTTTGAGCGACACTCAGCATTACCACATGAATCCTGTTTGATATAAAAAGATTTCATGTTTTATAACCATGACTGACTTATTAAGCTGACCACGCGCGCCGCAGCGAACTGTATGGTTTCCACCACGTTCGAACAACCCAAACTACGCTGTCCGCCACGCAGGTTTCACAAGTGACGCGGATTGATAAGCGGTACTTGAAATCAAAGTAGTTTGAAAATTATTTAAGTGTCAATTATATCTTAGGGTAACAATTTCATTTAATGATTTCACATATTATTTATACAAAACAGATCTGTCGCTCAAGTGTTAATATTATATTGGATCTGTACCACAACCCTCAAATTATTATTAGACTTTCATTAATTATAAAGTTAACTTGTATAAAGGACTATACGAGTTGCAATGTAAGACATTCTTAGACAGGCCATTTTTCAATAGCAAATGACAAAATTCAATAAAGGAATAAGGAAACAGAACCGCAATCCTTTGTGCATGTCAAATACATTTTTGCAAATAGCTATGACATTCAAACGATTAATTAATCCATGATAGGAACATTGTTCGTACATCATGTTTAAAACATGAAAATGTACATTTTATTATATTTTATAGCATGATTGTGTGACATTATTTTTATTCCTATATGATTACTAGAAATAGTTCATAAAAAAAATACAGGATGTTAATGATTATAAAAAATAAATACTCATGCTCGTTAATGTGCTATCCTCATATTTTTTTGTGTACAATCATATCCTAAACAACATGTTTTTCGATATATTTACTTCTTTTTAAGTAAAGGCTATATTACGAATTAAGATATTGTGTTTCTGCATTAAAGAGAATATTTGAAGGCAAGCATATTGAACAGTTGCGGATAACAGAACTCTTGCAGAAACATGATAAACAAATTTTAATTAAATATTTTATACATATATCCTATAAATTTCAGACATATATTACGTTTTATTTTGTGATTATACGTGTACATAAATGGTGCATGTATAAAGAAAATAAATAATCGTTACACTAGTAAATTAGATTGGGAATTATCTATTAGTTTAATTTAAGTGTATACTATTATATTTTCCTTAATCCTTTTCTTTAATAGTTTGAAATATATACAGTTCATAGAAGTAAATATTAATTTTATGAATTACAAATAAGTTGGACAGATAGTTTATCATCTTTATTTTGTTTAAAATGCACTTAAAATTGAGATTAGTAATTTGGAAATTAGTTTAAAGATTATTAATTTAATAGACCATTATAATGTATTTTAAACAGTTGCATAAAATTATAACGAATACAAAAACTCAACCTTCGATGTTCGCTATGTAAGAGCACCGAAAACCATACTCAAATTCACGCAAATTTAATAATCTACACAAATGATACGCAAACCATACTTCTTTGTTAATGCGCTGTACTAAAAAATTGTTTAGGCTTATTACAAACGATGTTATCAAGTATTTAACACATATCATCGATGATTCTAATATTGCATATCCACGATCATAGAAAATTCTAACGAATATAGCTTTCACATTGGTTGGCAAAGATGTTCAAAGACACTGTTTTATCGATCAGGTTATTAATATCTTCTGAAACGTTGGAAAATAGAAATCAATGTTATCAACGTTCATCGCAACAATGGATGACACCAGAAGAGATCGGACTGCGTAAAAGAAGTCGTTGTATAAAGTTACGTTGTTACATTGAGAATCGTTATTTAAATTCACGCTTTGTTAACGTAATCGATATATAATTAACAACTTATCAGACGATCTCATTCGTATTTCGTACGTGCAGTGTGGCAAAACGCTGTTGATGGCGTTGTGTAGCATAAGAGAAAAAAGGGGGAAAAGAATTCGTGGTGTACACCAGAGAACAACGTGAAATAGGTTCAGTATCCGTGGTCAATGGCGGTATAAAACTACATTATCAGTTGGAATTGTTAAGAGATAGACTTGAGTACCGTTTCTCCGAATACAGAGACATTCCTGAAGTGTTCTAGCAGAACTTCTAGCATCTTGTAACTCATTTACATAAAATCGAATCATGCAAAAAGGTGGTAACTTTGTATGGTATAAGACTGAAATTAAATCATTGAATTTGTCATACTTCGCATTAATATTGGACGATGATAGCACTATCCGATATATCGGTGATCACTGACAGCAATATACACGAAGCAACAATCTGCATCTTTGCCTTATAAATGTAGTCACTCACATTCGGACTTAATTGAACGTAATAGATGTATCGTTAATATATAAGAAGCACCTGTGAATTGTGGATATTCTATTAGAACTTTGTGTAATGATTGTCAAAGTGTTAGACAGTGAAACTAGGACATCGAAATTTCGAATAAACAGGATTTTGATTTATTGACAAAGACCAAAAGGGAACTAAAAATGACAGAGAGTTTAATAAGCGAATGGCTGGAAGACTGTGTAGATGTCTCACCCTTGGAGCTTCATACATTTGCCACTACCCTGTCGCAAGACAATGAGATAGTGAGAGCGCTTTATGTACTTCTCGAGGAACGCAGTAAATACAGTCAGGTAGTATATCGGACAATATCATTATATTAACTTCATGTTCTTATATTCTATGTTTTAGTTTAA
Source organism: Ampulex compressa (assembly GCA_038496175.1). Lineage (NCBI taxonomy): Eukaryota > Metazoa > Arthropoda > Insecta > Hymenoptera > Ampulicidae > Ampulex > Ampulex compressa. Next base: position 70,392 of record JBCFXI010000264.1, on the reverse strand, counting down.
ATGAATATGTTATTCTACAATATTACAAATAATATTTTGTGATGATTATCATTAAACAGTAAAGTATTGTTTGTCACGCATTTTAAAACGTTGCCTGTACAGAAAGTTTGTAAAGTCTCTTTTGTAATTCTCTCTATGTTATAAAGAATGCGATTGTTCTTTATTACAGTTAGTGGACACCGTATGCGATCAGCTATATAATTTTTACCGGTCTCCAGAAATAGAGCTACAAAGATTTGCTCTACAGTTTTTACCAACACTAATATATATTTATTTAAATTCAGCTGCCCATGGTGATATAAAGGTAAGCAACTACATTACACATACCTTGTTTTGTTAATAAGAAGCAACAGAAGTGTTTCATTTATTTACGTAACATTCTCATCTCAATTGCTAACAGTTGTACCATAAAAAGTATGAATAAAGCAGTTATATAACGTTGGTATAAATAGTTAGATACACAGAGAGTTTCTTAAATACATCATTTAAAGCATACAAATTATTTTTTTTGCAATAAAGTATGAAATTAATTTTTTGCGTATCCCAGGAAGATTAGTTGAACCTGTTTCTTGTGTTATTTTATGATCATGTAATTAGATTAATACATGTTATGCGTTCACGATTATAATATTGAAATAAATGCATATATTTTTTTTTTATAATACCTCATATATTAAAAACAATATTTAAAATAGAAGGATTTTCAATGTTCTGGAAACAGTTTATAATGCAGTACTTATTTCAGAATTGCCGGTCAGTGGAAACCTTGTTAATTGGATTGTATAATTTGGAAATAATGGATAAATCTGGCGAAGCAAAAGCCATATCCTTCAGGTTGCCATCATTGGCTATACTATCCTTATACCATGAGGTACTTATTTCTCAAACCATAATATTTTGTTCAGTACATTACTATTTTTTATGTACTATCTGAGAATACATACGGCTCATGCGACATTTCTAATCCATATAGCCTACAAGCTTAGCACCAGCTTCTCTAACCGAGAGTGCGATTAGAAGATTTGAAGAATGCAATACTAAACTCGTCAGTTGGGGTCCATTACAACAAGTAGAGTCACTGAACGCGCAAAACAGACTAAAGGTCATGACTGCTTTACTATTCATTTATAATCAACAACTTGGTTATATACACAAATTTTCTCTGGAGCAGTTATGCAAAGTTGCCACAAAGTAAGCAGGAAATGTCAGGTATCATTAGCGATGCAAATTATAATTTACTATTAGAATTACCATATAATCATTGTCTATGCTCTTTTTCAGACTAGTTACACAAGGCTTTGCAAAGCCAGGTCACCACCAACGTTCCTCATATGGCAGCGAGTCTAGTTTTGTGCCGAGACTTTTGCCGCGTATACCTGTCTCAAGTCAATTTCTCTTGGAGTTCTTGCATGCTATATATTTTGCTATGTGCGTTATCCACATGATGTTGAAAAACCTATTTAAAAAGGAAATACGATCGGTTTCTTTAAAGTGTTAGGAATTATATGTTTTACAATATCTACTTGTAGGTACAATGACTGCTGGCATTTAGGAAATCAAGCAGTAGAGGATATTCACAATAGAGCGTGCTATGAAGCATATCCAGATGTAATGCTGGTTACAAATGCTATACGTAATTCAGCTAGTTCGGGGCCTTCCGGTATGTATTGTTTTAAATATATTTACATCACTTTATTTTTAACATATTTTCTTATTGATAAAATTTATAATCATGTGAAAATGTATGTGATCTAAATATTCGTAAATAAAGGTTAATTTTTAACTATTCATTACAAAACATATGTTCCGTTATTAACTGTACCAGTATTTCGTAAATGACATACAAAGTTAAGTGGTGACATATGTGGATCATATTATATTATTGTTTTTATCTTTTGTACACATAGGTCATCCGAGCGACGGACCAATCGGTATTAGTGTTGCATTATCACCAGCAACTGCTACTGCAACAGTGTCAAAATCTATGATAACCAATGCTTCCTTTCGCACTAAGAAATTGCCAGGTATGGAACTTGCTTGTATTCATTTTTTTTTCTCATTAGTCATATCAGTAAGTAAACAGGTGAAACTGTTTATACAGATAAGACACCACCTTGTATTATAATTATATCCAAATTTGATCAGACATACATTTGGTAACGTGCTTACCCCTTAGCATGTTATTAACTGATGTGATGATACCCAAGGCTTGTATCCCCATAATTGTATCGCAACAAACAATATCAGCTATCATTTGTTTGTTGCATAAGATGCATCAGTATATCCAGTGTAAATTGTCATGCTGGGTTAAAGACTGCAAAAGCTTGACGTATTATTTAAAATAGTTATTCCTTACAGTAGAAACGAAGTAATTTTGTATTTAAGGTGTATTCTTTCTTTTATAACGAAGCGAAAGTGAATGAGTGATAGAAATATTTACATACAACACTACCTAAGAAGGAAGACAAGTTTATAATCAACTATTGTAATTTTACGGGCTTTGGACAACATGAATTATTTATATCATATTTTATATCATACGTACAAAACGGAAGTTGCATGAATGTGTATGTGTATCATATGTACATTAACTTTACGTTGCATGCCATAATTTCATAAAGTTTTTCATAATTTAAAACACATTGATTAAAGAAAAACAAGTATATTATCAACATACTACAGCGGTTTTTATCACATGTAATATCTACATACCGTTAATTTTCATTAGACTTTATAGTACACTGAAGAGTTTTTTAATTAGGAATAATAGATGTCGGATTTTCATCCATAGCATATACATAACGAATTATGTATTTCAAATATTGCTTCTATAATACATCATTGAATATTTTATGTTGCTAATAATCGCATGGGCAAGCAAAATATGTACAGAGACTATGCCTTGGTTGAATGCGTGTTTTATTAGACGATCTGGATGAGAAGTTATTTACGGATGAATCGAGTACTGCTCAATTCGAGAAGGAGCAGCAATCGGCTGTATCTGGCAGTGCCAAACGTCATGGTTGGCATTGGAAACATGCGCTTCAAAGTTCAGTAGATGATGAAGATATTACAGTACGAAAAATACGTTCCCCCTCGTCGGTGGAAAGCTCTAGACGAGGAAGCGTATGCAGTGGTCAAGGTTCTCCAGCCAGGTCATCTCCGAAAAAGAGCAAGGAACGTCAATCGAAGAAAGGCAGTATTGATAATAAAGAAGATACTGTAAATCAAAGACCTAAGAGAGATCAAAAAGATAATTGTAATTCGCCTTATGGAGAAAACAGATTTAGTGCTGGTGCACGTTTATATAGCGTCCTAGAGGAACGTGCATTAGGGGAGGCTATTCGTGAACCGATGGAAAATTTATATACGGAAGGCGGTAGAACGATCAATTATTGTACCACTGCTGCACTTTCGACAAATATATGGTATTGATGGTTCAGTTTCAGCACCGTAGGATGTCAGAAAATTGTATCGCGTCACTCACACAACACAATACTATGTCATTAATTGCTAATTGACATGGAATCTTTCAATCTGTAGTTTAGCGTAGGTCTGTAATTATGCATGACTTGCTTTCAGAAATGCCATCTCCGACAATGACAAAGCACATGCGTAAAACACGATCTAGACTCAGTCCTGCATGATAGAAGAAACGCATGTATATTTCATGTGTGTAACTGCACCAGAAACATTTTATGCCCTATTAACTGAAGCAAGATTCACAATATGCTTCCCCCCTTCCACGGTATTCCTTTTTAAATCCCTGTTTTATCATGCTCGTTATCAGCATTTATTCCAGTTTTAATTATTTTGGAATATTTACATTGCACACCTACCTTTCCCTTTCCAGCTTATGATTACATTATATAAAAACTGATCTCCTGATTGTTATTAAGATAGTTACTAATATCTACACACTGTGATACATTTGAAATTAAATTCTGTACAAGGGTGAACAGTTCAGTATTTTTGCATTGTAGCAAATTGAATATCAATTTCTGATAGCATTGAAACCTATTACACATGAATTCAATACTATCCTCAAGTTGCAGAATAAATTATGCGATATCTGTTTGTATTTTTTTAGATGATATACCTATTCAAGTTGTAAAGGAAGACTCTGCTGGTGATGGTAAAGGAAATTTAATATCCATTACTGAAGAACAAGAGTCTATAGAGACAAATCGTGTTGGTTAAATGAGACAATCGGAAGACCACAAAAGATTAGTTCAAAAATTTCAAATTTCCCATCATTTGAAAAGAAATCCGATAACAAAAAGAGACAAAAAGAGAAAGGTAATAAAAAATACTCATGTTATAATATCGGATAATGGAAAGGATCTTGGCTCCTGAGCGATCTTCAAAGAAATTGTTCAAGGTAGTTCCTCAGTGTTAAATATATTGTCTCGTCCCAAAGTTGACAGAAATGTTGTTGGATGTGCAGTTAAAAGAAAAAAGAACGGTAGCATAGAGAAAATCTCGACTATATACACAACAGAGAATAATGTTCCTTCAATTGAAAGAGAATGGCTTGTACTATCAAAAAATACCAATGATATGAATATGGATACACCTATAAGTACAAGAGCACATGGTCAATCAGACCCATTAACTTCATTCATTCAAATTAGTTTTCTTCAAGATACTACCGCAGAAATTGGAAAATCAAGTTAAAAACAGAAATAATGTGCACCATTGGACAGGAAAACAAATTTTTACTATTGATCTGCCATCCGGCGATTGTAATGATAATTATGTACACCTTTGTTACCATTAAAAAATATGTACCAGTTGTACAATATTTAAACGCTACAATGTATATTCCTAAAATTTAGTAAAGGGGACATTACAAGATTCAACGATATAAATACTGCCAATTATCTCCTTCATTTTAATACCTATGTGATTATATCAAGTGTTCATTGAAGTGTTCTATGGTTTATTTATTAATACTTGATAATTTCAATTAGTATGGCAAATAAGTAAGTAAAAGATGATCAGTTGTTCACAAAAGGCTCTTTATTTTAGAAAATAAAAGAATACCCGTAATTTGTGAATAAATACTCGAAAAATATTATAAAAGTTTTCATCAGTCAATGAAAATTTAAATACCTTAACTAAAACAAAAATGGTTTAATTCAATTATACAATACCAAATTTGTGTTAAAAAATATTTTTATTCTGAAACGATAGAAATATTGCATTTATATATGTAATTGTATTTCGATTAAAGATTAATATACATTCCATGTGTATACTTCCCTGTAATATTGTCATACCATTTAAATATTTCATTTTCACTATTTTATAACGCTAATAAAATAAGTAATTAAAAATTGATTGATTTGATAACATTTGACTACGTACTTAAATAATCATTTAAATAATCTAACACAGTAAAGAAATATTTATTTACACAAAAGCTATAATCATCGCTACGTTCTTAAAATATGTGCATATTTTAGCATATTGTATTTGAATATATTGTATGATTGATTCCTTGATTTGCATTAAAATATTTTTCTTTGCAATTTCAAGCTAACTGTTACGTGGATATAATTAAAATTGTTTGTTTATTATGTTGATATTGATAATAATAGAAAGACTGGCATCAAAATTTTCTTTCAAATTTTCCTTGTTTTCCGATTGCATGTAAGGAGCTTTCCTGTTAAAACAATTTGATGTAAGAAAACAATTTTAAGACGATTGACTATACAAATTAATATAAAGATTATATTAGCATATTAAAATTACATATTAGTACTCACGGTCATCATTTCATTATCATACAAGTCCTGACAATTTTTTACAAACACAGATGTTTCTTCTTCTATCTTTGCACTAGCATTTTCTACTCCCATTGTCTGTAAATATATTTCACCATAACGTGTTTGCATTTCTTGCACTTTAACTTCCGCTGCTCTCTTTTTACTGTTAATCATTTTTTAATCACATCTTTAGGATCGTTTATGCAATAAAACAGAAATATATTTTTACGATTTCATTTCCATTCAACAGTACCGGGTTAAATCAGCCATCATACTGCGCAGTGGAGCAAGACGTTCTTTGCATCTGACACGATATTCGTTGATATCACTATCTTCACTTAGTTCTTCCTGCATTGATAATCTTTCAGCTTCTAATGTGTCTACATTGGCTTTTAGTACATCAATCTGCTTCTTAAGATGATCTATTTCCATACATTCTTTTCTGTGCAATGAAGGAAGAAGGTAATACAATAATTACATTAGTTTATAAATTTCGAATAATATTAAACTATAATGCACATTAAGCAGTATCAAAAGTATTACTTCAATAATTCATAGATGTTGTTTGCCTCAGAAATCTTATTAATCTGTGCTTGAGCAAACGAAAGATTACCCTCTCGTTCTTGGATCAAGCATTTCTTATTGTGGAAATCTACTCGCATTATCTCGCGTTCTACCTGCTTCAACTTATACTGTTCTTCCAACTCGCGTAATTGAGTTTCATATTTCTCAGGAAACTGTACATCTTCCGTCTTCAATGTAGCTACTGCTTTGTTGAGCTGTAATGTAAATACAAGATTATATATGCCTTTTTAATACTTATCGTAATAATACTTACTTCAGTAGCTTCTGTCTTAGAAGACCAGCAAACCTCCATACTTTTTTGCATTCTCTTCTGCGCATCAAGGATTTTCGCATCTAATTCCAATTTCCCCTGATTATTTTCCTTTATTCTCCATCGCACCTTTTCTATCTCTGTTAGATACTGTACCAAAAATGATTATAAAATAAGTTACTAAATGTAAATCTGCATATAGAAAGGAATACAAGTAATACCTTCTCTTTGAGCGATTGCTGTTTAGCATTAAGCAATGCCTTTTTGTTGATTTCCTCCAAAATTTCTTCCCTTTTATTAGATATATCATCTAACTCTTTCCCCTTGGATTTGATCTTATCAATTTGACTCTGAATATCAGATATTTTATTATTGGTGTATAATACAAAGTTTGCTAGAAACTTGGCTTGCTTGCGTATTCTTTTAGGACCTATAAAATTAGATGTCTTACCAATCAAACAATTTTTTTAAACATCTGAACACATACCTGGGCTAGTAATGTCGCTAATGCAAAGATCATTTATATATATTCGATCGCATATCTGTGCCATAGCTGTATACAAATTCAAGATCCCAATTATATCTAAGTTCCCCGAATATGTCATAATATCCTGTTGTTCCAAAGTTGGCTAAAAAATATATTTCGATTAGTATATTATGAATACAATAAATTATTTTCATATTATTTACGATAATGAAACATTTGAGGAATATTACCTTATTAATAGCATCCACATCAATATGAAATTCCCTTAAAAACGCAGTTATTAATCTTATAACATATTCTTCCGTTGGATTTTTCAAATCATTTATACTCGAGGGTAAATTAGCATCTTGCAAAACGCTGTGAATTTTTATTATGTCTGAATCCATCGTATTTTAATGTAATGCCACAAAGCTGACTGTATATTCGAATACACCATTCAATTTGAAACAGTTTAAATATGATTTCACGTATACAGTTACGTTCGGAATTTTGCCGAGTTTTCATTTTTCCACAATAAACTCATCATACTCTATGAGTGCGTTTTTATTAACATTATTATTATTTTATTTTTAAATTTTAAATTGATAAGTCTACGACACTAATAAAATCAGCAATTTGAAATTTATCAATCAAATAATAAAAACATATCTGGACGGATAAAATATTCAAAGAACATCCAAATTTCGATGAAGGAAAGGCGAACATCAAAATTTATATTTTAAGACAATTGGTATTAAAGTTATAATGCAGATAAGTTGAATGTACACCATAAAATAAAAATACATTATTTCAAACTTGAGGGGAAAAAACAAGATACTTTTTTCTTTTTTTACATTCTCAACAGCTTTGGTGCTGATAACCAATTGCACTTCAGAGCGGATCTTACGAACTTACCTAGTGAATAGCGCATTCGCAATGGTTATACTGCGCAATTTGTAAACGCACCTATATAGATTCTATATATGACCATACGTCACTATAAACTTTGTGCTTGTCTCGTGCCACGTATTTTTCTTCCTTAGATCGTTGGGATATAAATTCGTAAACAACCAACGATTTTAATGTATCTTATTTGCTGGTTTAAAGTGACTTAAATAGCCCTTCCTGCGTAAAATGGGATCTTCCCACAGTATTGAAATACCGGGCGGTGGAACAAACGGTTACCATGTATTGAGGGTACGATGTTCTGTCAGAATCATTTAATTTCTGTGTAGTAAGATACTTCTTTCATCAAAAGTACCGCACTAATGAACCTGCAAGATTTATCATGCAATCTGATAGTACGGCTCGTAAATCGCGATTAATGTTGGAAAACGTCATGGATGAATATCAGTATTGTAGGGTTCGAGTATTGGTTAAGCAGAAACATATTACATGAAAAATTTTTATTTTTGTTCTATAGATATATGACGGATCTCCGGCACAAAAAGCAGGTCTTGAAGCTTTTTTCGACTTTATTGTATCTATTGGTAATACTCGTTTGGTAAGTTTTACTGGCGTGCGCTACATTTATTCACTATGTACCTGTGTCTATATAATTATGATTCCTACTTTATCTACAAAAATATATTTATTTTTAATTTTGATTATATAGTTCATTTATGAAAGGATATAAATGTCCAGAAAACATTTATTTCATAAAGTACATCATATGTTCTTATGCTGAGGTTTTAATATGTGTTTTAGGATCAAAATGATGATACATTAAAGGAGCTTCTTAAAGCTGGTGTAGATAAGCAATTAATGGTTACAGTTTACAATAGTAAAACACAATCTATAAGAAAAGTCGTTATTGTACCTAGTGTAACATGGGGTGGTCAAGGTCTTCTTGGAGTCAGTATAAGATTTTGCTCTTTTGAAGGAGCCAATGAAAATGTTTGGCATGTACTTGTAAGTAAGATATTCCTATACTGAATGCCTATTAAAAAAATGAATGTAGAATTAAATATACGTTATAACTATAATTTCTCGACTAATGTATGTTTCTACTTTTTAGGAAGTGCATCCATCATCACCTGCTGAATTGGCAGGATTACGACCATTTACAGATTATATTATTGGTGCAGATTCTGTCTTGCATGAATTAGAAGATTTGTATACTTTAATAGAAGCCCATGAGATGCGCCCTCTGAAGTTATATGTATATAATACTAAGGAGGATTCTTGCAGAGAAGTAACTATTACACCTAACAATAGATGGGGTGGGGAAGGAAGGTGTGTGGACAGAGTTTAAGCTTCAAAGAATGATTATATGCCTCTACTGTACCTACAGTCTTTGTCATATTGGAGCCAGTGTGATCAGTAATATATGATAGCAAAGTCATGCATTTTAAGAACCAGTCATATTTAGTCTAACTTAAGCCGCCTTGTTAGAAAATGTACATACATGGCAATATTCACATTTGTTAGTTTAATTACGATAAGTAAACAAAATATGTTTTAGTACAAAGAATGTTTTAGTAAAATCACGTTTCGTTTTTTGTATGTATTAACTGATTTACAATCATATTTAGAAATATATAAAAGATTATTTTTCTCTGTATATAAAGAACCATCGCCCTATATGACAAGGATTATAGTTTATTGATAGCCGAATATTCATGGCCTACTCAGTGCTGTTACTATATACTGCACAGATATTTACCTATGAATTTTTATTGTAGCTTGGGATGTGGAATTGGGTATGGATATCTTCATAGAATACCAATTAGAAATCTACAGGATCACAAACCCAATAATTCATACACGGTATATTATTTATATTATAGTCTATTAATATTACAGTTTCATTCTTTCCATGTACGTAATTGCTAAATATCTTCAAAACTCTTTTAGCAGGCAAAGTAAAATAGTTCTGCGATTTTCCACAGGAATATTTACCGATAAATACTTTATTATCGTTACTTGCTTGTATGTCGTATCACATTATTTTTTATAAATAGAATGTTGCAGAAAAATAGAGAATTTAATATTTCGTAAAACAATGTTTCTACAGAAAATTTCAAAATGTGTAATGTACATAAGTAGAAGATGCAAAGCTTTTTTTTATTGCACTTATTTTTTGCACAGTATGTGCAATAATAATGTAAAAAAATGTTACTAATCTCTTTTCTCTTAAAATATTTTTGTTAGTTACAAAAGTATGGAAATTTTTTAAAAGTATGAAAAAAGTATGGAAATTATTTCCATTCTTGTTTTAGAGTAATGTATCAAATGTCACAAGTCCAGTGGTGACAACTTCTCATACTGGTGGCAGCAATGTAGTAACAAACATACCACCAGGTTTTTCAATTCCACCAAATTACATTTCTTCGGCGGATAATGCAAATAAAGCAGAGCTTCAAGAAGAACAAACGGTTGTGACACAAGCTACACCTTCGTTGAAGCCACAAACATATTCTGTACCTTCAGTGAATCCAGCAACTGCTGGTGGATCTACAACCACCAATTCTTTGACACATGTCTATTCCACTCAACCTACCGGCAATCCTGTCCAGAGTAAATATGATTCTCATTTTGTACTTGTAATCTTTGCCACATAAAAATATGTGTTTCCACTCATAAAGACAGGCAGCTAGCATTGTAATATTGCAATAAGTTACATGTACTCTACTATAATTTTGAATGTGCTTTTAAATCAATTAATGTATGTAAAAGGAGAAACGCATTTTTATTTGTGAGAAGTATTTTAGTTAGGCACAGATATTAATCTTGTTGTAAAAGCAAAGCTTCCCGTAAAAGAATGCAAGGTAGACTATGTACGAGTACCTTGAAAGTGTGTGATAATATCATTGTCAAAGCGCATCCACATCTCACATTCTTATTCTATGAATACTGTAACTATCATCCTTGAATCACATATATCACTAATTCTATTGCTGCTTTTTTCTTTTCAGCAGGTAACCAGAATGTATCTGGACATTACCAGGATACACCCAATATACCTGGCATGCCGACTAATCCATCATTACAGACATTCTCAATGAACATGAACCAGTCATCCGAGACCACAAGTCAAACCAGCACATTACAGAAGGATTTTAGTGATGTTCCACAGGGTGCAACCTCTTCTGGACCAACATTCAATATGCCTCAATCGCATATTGTTACAACACCCATTTCATTGCCAGGAATGCCCCCAATTACAGTCAGTGCCAGCCTGCCGCAAATCACCCCATTTTATCCATCTGTTCTACAAAATCAATTGCCTAGCGTGAGCACTTCTACCACACCGGCAGCAGCGCCAACGCAATAATAAGATATTTGTTTTCGGCGGCAACTTTAATTTGATTTTCCAAGTACGTATTAAAATGCGTGAATGGAATACAAAGAAAATTGTCGTAGATTTATGTGCTATCCAGTATTGTGAATTTGTATTTTAACATGATGGGGAGGTACTTGTTTCTGATAAATCACGAGGCTACTGCTGTAATCAGAACATTTCCAGGAACTGGTATCTGGGTGAGAGTAACGTAACTCTGTACATAAATATGATTGAAAAGGAACCACTTGAAATTGATCTAAATAGAGATATAAAACGATGCATACCATGTAATAAGTATTTATAAATTATCCCCCACTTTGCATGCTCTGTTACACAGCTAAGTATTTATACTGCTATATTTGAACTCATTTATTTTTAAGATGCTTTAAATGATGTTAACTAATAAATATAAATCTATGCATAAAAGGATAATGTACATAAGAAATTTAAAGCATTGACTCGTGTACAACCGAAAACCTTTGTAATCTTATTACGAAATTCTACTTTTATTAGAAATAAATTTTAAGCATGAAGTCTACGACGTGAAAATAATGTATATTGTTTTTAGCATCCATACTTTATAACATATGTATGAGAATAACATAATGTCACTTCTGGTTTATAGTCCATGAACTGAAAAAATTTACACTAATTTTGAGTTATATATTATAACTTATTCAAAACATATTTTGTGATAAATTTTGTATTTGTCACTTTAAAAAGCCTTGATAATATGCAAAAGAAACAAAAAAAGAAACGTTTTTACACAGTATGCACCTTTAAAATTTGTGTTTGCATACAAATATGTATGATACTATCTATACTTTCTTTCGCTAAATCAAAGAGCTTTGCTTTCCAAGTACATCATTTATTATACTTCATATATATTACACACTAAATTGTTGTTTAATAAATAACCAAGATAACAATATCCCTGGTAGCACAAATGCTGAAAAATTTCTTTAAGCACCTAGGAACACCATTCCACTATTTAAATGATTATTTCTGTATCTCCTAATTCCTCATCACTTGGAAGGTGTATCTTTGCAGGATCTATTAAGTTAGGATCAATCGGAGGTAGACCATGTTCTTCTCTGTATCGAAGCCGCAGAAACGCTTCACGCTGTGCCCAATCTCGCATCTTTGTATCGGGCAAGTACGAAAATATGAATATTCCGCCAACTAAACATATTGTAATAGTGACGAATAACGTTTGATGCATCGCGTGCCGATCGTATTCCTTGTCGTCATCGAAAAAACCATAGCTAACCCACGTCTTCTTTGGCTCGAACGATTGCGTCTGCTTTTTAATTTCATTCTTTTTCGACGACGTATTAATCGTACGAGAAGGTATCCTCTGTGGCGTTACGTAGGTTATCCCCTGTTTGAGCCCTTGTAAGCGGATTAAACGGAATATTGCTGACATTTTGTTGGGTAAATGCCCCCTTCACGTTTATGACAAGAGTCGGTAGGGCCTTGCGATACTCTGCGATGGTGTTGTTCGCTGTTACAGAATTAGAATCCCATAAATGATCCTATACTATTTATTGCACGTATATATAAGATGCATGTTAGATAATTCCGATGTACCGTTAAGACACTAGGCACGCCGGGAATCGCACTTTCCGCTGCTAATCTAAAACCACTGTCTTTCAAGATCTGAGACCGTATTTATAGTCCCATTCTCGAGACAGATCTTAACCTTGTCTGGAAATCCCTAGAAAGTTGTTGGACAATAAAAATCGAGATCTGTTCTAAGATTGGCTAAGAATGAAATAATACAACAAATAGTTAATAATTATCAGCTAACCCCACGTGCTGTCTTAAATTATATTAAATATTAAAACTTAATTATCGTATAGTGTCACATGAAAGTATTATGTAAACTTACATTAAATTACCAGCAACTATCTTTAACAATTACGTCTTTAGTAAATATAGTATATATAATAAATAATATTTTTCTTTGTTAATGTTCTTTTAACAAAGTACAAATTTGTATATTCACATTGCGCAATTATAATACTGTTTTAATTGTCAAACGCAATAAATTTTAGAGAATGTAGCAGTTACGTTGTCAAGAGACGCGGTTTAGTTTATTATATATATATATATATATAATGAGTATGATGTAGCTTTTATATACTAATGTACGTATTGTGTTTACACCTTGAACTCTATCAGATAGCCATTTTATTTTCTTTTTTATATATCTTACATTACGCGTTACTGATAATTTTCTCTCAGCGCGAGTTTTAAACCTGAATTAAAACGTGATAAATGTTCAAGAATAGTGTTGAACATTGATTTTCTATAACTTGATTAAAACAAAATAAGAAAATGGATCAGTATAAAGGAGAGGAGGTATGGATTTTGTTCACATGTATGTTTTTCTAGCCAATGACTATTTGTAAAATGTTGCTTGACAGAATTACTCACCCTTATGCTGCTTTATTTAATGCAATGTGTCATGTTATTAGTAAAACAATCCGTACAAGCATAAGACAAAATATTTGTTTTCCCAGAAAAGTCAAGACAGTACCGTTAAATGTGTGCCTAATGATTATTGTAAGTATTGGTATATCAAATTAATGATTTTATACATGTACTTCTACAGCGCACGAATATAATGTAATATTTCATATATATCTAATCTTTTGTTATGACATCTTTGCAGTAGTAATTAATGCAACGTATTTTTCTAGATACAGAGCTAAGGAAATATTGTGCCTTTTTACGGGACACACATGCATACAAAGCTTTTATTAATTATAGCAGGAATGTCAGTTCAGATCCTGTTATGAACTTGGTGTTATTTGTGGCGAGCATAGCAGTATCTATACCTCTGCTTTTATTCATAATATTCGCTAGCATTAATGTTGTATTTGGATTTGCAGGATTTTTGATCATACAGAGTAAGTGTTCAAATGGTTTAGTATAAATTAACTGTCAAAAAATAATCTTCATATGATTTAGATTACATTTACAGTACAAACTTAAATTTTTAGTTGCCATTTTAGCTGTCAGTGCCAGTGTCTTAGGTGGTGTCCTCTTTTGCATTCTTACAATTCTCATAATCTTTGGAACTTGCATATTCTGCGTATACAGCATTGCTCAATACATACGTGAGTTTCTTAAATTATGTGGTGCAAGATAAATATCTGGGTAAGGATGTAGTGTGTAATGTGACTGGATAATAAAACAATATATTTCTATGCGGCATAATGTGTACATGTCTTTTATGTATTTATTTGTACTTACATGGTATATAATTAAAAATGATATTAATGACATTTTGTTTATGATGTGTTATTCACAAAGAATAAGACGCATATCACCAGAAGTGCTATAAATTATGTACAATATTCACAAATGTCTAAAACAACCTTACTTCTTCCTATATACTTATACAACCACGCAATTTGTTGACATATAGTCACATGTTCAAAAATGTTTATTAATTTTTGGTAATAGTACCATCATTACATGCATTGCTACATATTTTATGATTTGTAGATTTATAAATTTCTTGCCATAATTGATCAGTGACATGTTTCTTGTCTTCCTCTTTCTTATATGAGAAATGGTGAATATAATCAACACGGTTAGAAACATCTAATATTTGTCATAAGAAATATTTCATACATTTTATATTATACAAGAAATGTATTGTTATGAAAATTTTACATTTCATACTGTTATACTGAAAAGTAGATTTTAATGTATATACAAAAGGATACAACCTGCAATACTTTCGTTAAGAATGTGATATGACCAGCGTATTCTGGTAAATTCCTCATACAATTTCAACCTCCTACTACAATAAAATTTAAAAAAATATTTACATATAAATTTAATGTCAAGATGTACATCTAGATTTAAATTTAATACAAACCTTCCTTCCTCCAATATTTGTTGGTCATGCAAACTGGATTTTGATGTTTCTAACTTATTTTTTTGCAGTTTCAAAGATTCAACTTTTTCCAAGCATCTATTTTTTTCTACCTCTAAGTTTTTCTAGCACATTTGACGTATTAAATTAATACATACAAATAGTATTATTAATCATGACATATTAACCATTTCAGAATAATACTTACAATACTATCTAGATACTTTAATAACTCTTGATTTTTACGTTCCAAAACCTGATTTTCATTGCATAGATTGTTCTTCATTTCCTTTAACTCAGATACTAGCTCAACCAGTTTTCTCTCGTTTTCTAAAATCTCAATGTGTATTATGTGTAAATATAAAATAATGCAGAAATATAATACAGAAACAGTAGATTTACATAGTTTAAAGTGATATTCTAACATCCTGAAACAAAAATACCTTCATGCATATATAACCAAATGCACTGCATTTACAATGTAATTGGCACTTGATCTTTATAAGCTTTGTACAAAAGTCATCCAATTATTAATTCGTACATACCGTTTTTCAATTTGTGATCTTCATTATTCGTAATATGAGTGACAGAATCTATTGCTTTTGTCATTAGTTCCTTTAATTCCGCAGTTGCAATTTTTACATGTTTCTGTTTTAATGCTGCAATCTCTTCCATCTTAATTTTTCTGTATTGCTTCTAAATCGCAAAGAGCATCAAGAATTCCTTTTTTCTTGGTAGTTAGAATTTTTGCTTTGCTCTCTCGAATATGATAACGGCGGTTAACTCGCCATGTTAAGATTTAAATCCTTTCCTTGAAGGTTGTTACGTATGTTGCCAACACACAAAATAAATCCTGCGATACATAAAGAGCCATTTTGCTTATTGTTCATTTATTATGATAAAAAGAAAATTTATACGAAAAAAGATACAGTATATTAATTCACTGAAATTGTAGAACAAAATATTATCATCATATTTTAGTCAACAGTATGCATAATTGTTCAAAGAATATTTAGATTAAAAAATTTAGAATATATCTAGCGTATTCTATATTGTCTATGTATATTGTCTATATACTCTATTATTGTCTTTACAAAAATGGGAAAAATAAAACATAAAACGTAATAGAGGCAGAAGTCTCTTCTCTAAATAGAATTCTATCTACATTTCTAACAATACACTTTCCTTATAATAACACATAAAGTATATAAAATGTCCTCGTAAATATTTTTATATACAAAAAAGTGATATTATTTATACTTACTTTGAAGTGATATTCCATTGAATTGAAATTTTTTGCTCATTCTGTCTTATCTAGATTTTTCTTTATTGCCACTGTAAAGTGGCAACACTTGTAACTACACGTGAAGTTGGGGATGATTGTTAGTTGCTGGCGATTGTGCCTCGTGTTTGGACTGGACATTCTAGAGTGGTGTTTGCGAAGACAGAAATTATATTGAAGATAATAAACTTCGATAGCGGTGTGTTTACATAGAAACGTTAGTAATATCACAAATGTATAAAAAAATATTGTTATATTAAATAATGTATAAGATTCGATTTTTTGGATTTTCTTTCTGTTATCCGACTGACTGCTTCATTTCGTCTCTATTTATAATCATAATCCGAAAGCATCATTAATAGTTTACTGTGTCATACATTTTATTATGCAATGAATGTATCGTAATATTATTTATTATAATAAAATGTAAATATTTATGCACATTATATGATGAAAATATTTACCAATTAATGAGTAAATGATTATAGTCACATGCACTACCACCTGATATTTTAACGGCTTATTGTACAACGTGGCATTAGTATTGAATGATATTTACATTTCTTTTTTTGTATTTACAGATAAAAAAGCAACGGAATGGGCGCAGTAAATTTGCAAATGAATTATGTGTCTAATGGTGTGAAAAATTGGTATGATTGCATTCTTTTACATTCATGCTGGATTATTTTAAGTGTCATAAAAATCTGTATATACAACATGATGAGATCAATTAGTTTATATGAGTTTCTGATTATTCAAAACATGCACTACCAACTGAAATTTACTCTTCTATCAAATAATTGTTGTATTGTATAATGTTTATACTTATATATTTCTTTTTCATATATTGCAGTTTCTACTTACATTGAAGTTCTATTGCAAATATAACAACGATGCTTAGCAAGATTAAATCCTGTAAGTATTATACCTTCTTTGTCATATTTTTAGTCTGATTGTAACAATGATGACATACCCACAACATAATGAAGTAATGATTATTTATTTACATGCACTACCAACTGAGATATCAAAGAATTATACCAATAATCTAATTAAGTTTGAAACATTCTATTTACACATTTTTTTATATTTCAGATATAAGAAATACGCGTGCAAACAATTACAGGTAATTATAAAATATAATTTATTTCTCTAATTTATATACAGATATTTCCTTCCAAGCGATTCTAAAATTATATGTAATTTTAAACACTTTCAATAAATATAATTGCTGAGAAAATATGCATTATAACAACCTTTTTTTACGACCCTCTTAAAGTATTAGCACAGTTATAATCTGCATATATATATTTTTTTTTTACTGGACAAGGTTGATTTATTCACAGCAAAGGCAATTCTGCTAAAATATGTTTCACCAACGAGAATCATCTGGATTAAAGTAATTACACATTAACGTTATACAATTTATCATAAAAATTCTGTTTGAGGCAATATATTACACTATGCTTAAGTAGGTTTATGAACTATATTTTTGTAAGGCCGATGATATGTAAAAATACATATATTATCTATTTACAATATTTTATAATATTGGTGCAGCAATCAAGATATACATATATTATACATATGATTAACATTAGAATAAATGTAAGAATGCATGGAAAAAGCACATTTTGTAAATAAAATCTTAATTTATAAGGAAATAGAGGGTCTTATAGCGAATCGCGTTTATTTCACGATACATCACTATAAGTATGTTGTACTTTCATTGTGTGGAGATTAATTTCTGAATATGTGCTCCTATTTTTCTTTGCCTCTTTTATGAGAGGATCAAGTAATTCTAAACAAAGCTGTCGTAAATAAAATAGATCTAAAGTTTTCAACTGACAGAGTATACGGCTGAAAAATCTATGAAGCATACGTGTCACATTTCAATTTTACAATATTGCGAGTAACTAAATACAAGCTTTTTTGCTTTTCTTTGCTGATAATGCGAATCAGACTTTCAACCATACAATAAACATAATGATCAGGCAAACATGAAAGACTGATATAATTTAGTTCCCTTTGTAACTATGCAACTTTATATAACTTATAGTTCCAGTTGCCACAATTATTGTTCCATTTGATAACTGATTATATAACAACATGTTTACTTGAAAAGTATGTATCAGGTGTGTGCAAATGCTTTAGCCTTTTTTTTCACGCATGTACTCTCTATTTTTATAATACATGAAATATATATGTCATGAAAATTTTCAAGTTTGCTTTCTATAATTTCTGCCATTGTTTGAGTTAGTTTTTAATTAAATTCTTTTATACATTATTATAATGCAAGAAAACAGTAAAACTTGTATACACACCTAACACGTTGAAAAACAGAAGGTTTTTATACAAATAATTAGACTGGTTTTTCGCCAAGTGATTTGCACAGTGGAAAGCAAACATTTTGGAGCTATGTTACTCTATGAACATTGAATCTGTCGAGGATACTGCTGGTCACTATGCTGTACTTAGAAAAATACATTACATATATGGCAAAAAATGTTTGCTATCTATTATTCTCTTATAGATATCAATCAAAGGATATACAATTTCTTGCAACACTGGCCACATAAATTCAGGTCAAACTGGAGCCTTAAAAGATAAATTTATGCGTTTATGGATACGTTAACGGTTGAAATTATTTATTATATGATCTTTGCTGTTATATTACAAGATTTTGATATTACTCTTTTAGTGAGGGTCCTTTGTGTTGTAACATATGGACTATGAGAACCTTTTTCTGTAGTGGTAAATATGTGCAAGATACCTAAAAATGACTCATATATTGGATTTAAAAGACATTAGACACTAAATACCATACTTTTCTTTAACAAATTTTACATTTTATTGTGTTTATAGTGTAAACTATCCAGATCAGATCTGTGCCAGATAATAATCATGCTTCATAAATTTATTTCATTTTAAAATATGAAGTACGTAAAAGTATAATGTAGTACATAGGTTAAAAATATTATATGTGTATATACATACATATATATATATATACCCATATTTACCTAAAACATAAAATTACACATACATATACGTATGTGAAAGTGTGTATCGTTTGTATACTATATGTATACAGAAATCTTCAAGGCACTCCAGATGTATGTATATACATATACATACATATATATAAATATACATATATATGTATATGTATATATATATATATATAAATATTTATATTTTACAAATTTGTTGTTTAGCATTTTGCATTTGACACTATGACAAGAGAGAAATAAAAATTTTTGCCAGCTAGTTGTGCCTTTCTATTGCACAATATCTACATAAATTATATCCTTGTATAACACATGCCATCATTTATTCTTAATACGGTGTAAAAAAAATTATACGGAATAACATTTCGTATGTTACAGCAACAAAATATTCGATCAAATTCTCGCAGGTTTGACCTATTTACATTTGTATTCAGTATTCTCAATAATGAATAAGTCCTGAATCTAACATTTCAGTTTTACTCACAATTCGAGTTTAAATTGTTCATGAAAAATAGAAAAAAGCAATTCAAACATTGGCGTCCGTACATATGCAGAATCAATGCAACGCGCAAGCATTTGTGCAAGAATGTCCTTGCTGCAAATCGCTTTTGAATGTCGACATTAATTTGTATTCTACAATGTCTCCCTCAAATTTGATCTAATATACGGGTATCTACAGCATGGTAACATTACAGGTGCACAATGTTCTTGTAGAAGTAAAGCAACACCAGATCACTGCCCAACATTACGTGGCAATCGTAATTGAAACTCTACGCATCAAATATTTCCATTCTCCTGTTTATGTAAATTTTAATCCGAATTTCACGATTTTTTAAGATTATCCAAAATATAGATTGACTTCCCAAATATTGCCTATGTGTTTGCTGCCTCCATACCTCATATACCTTTGGCTTCTCGCTTTAGTAAGAGCAAGTTTCACAAGCCTTCATATTCGCAATTAAATACAGTATGTTACAGAAACACTTATTTATAAGAATGCATGTACATCACCATTGCTTACCTAACAATATT
Organism: Ampulex compressa; assembly: GCA_038496175.1. NCBI lineage: Eukaryota > Metazoa > Arthropoda > Insecta > Hymenoptera > Ampulicidae > Ampulex > Ampulex compressa. The sequence goes on along the minus strand of JBCFXI010000264.1, from coordinate 49,818 downwards.
AGGATAATGTACACAAACAAGACATGTACAAGTTTTCTTAGTTGGTTAATAGTTTTGATACAGTGTTCTGGTAGTAAACACCAATCTCAGTCAGTTTTCTGCTGATATAGTTCCTTTAACGACTTTAATTCATCGATTAACGTTTGGTTTCTATTTTCTAATACTGCCACGCGGTTTTCTAAACACTTTATATATTCTTTTTTCTTTCTTCTGCACTCACGTGCCGCTTCTCTGTAACAGTAAATGCATTTATTTTTCTTGTTCTAATGAAGATATGTAATATCTATGTATACTATTGATATGCTACGAAAAGAATATTACTGAAATATTAAAATTAACTCGAATTTGTACCCTACCTATTCTTCAGCAACCTCAATTCTCTTTTTCTAGCAGCATCTTCAACCACAACACCATGTCCTGTATAAGCTGTAACATTGCCAGAAACTGTACTTTCTACATTATGAGATTAATTCTGTAAGACTATCTTTAAATCTACTTAGTTGTAATAGCATTGTAATATATGGTACAAGTGGTTTCTTAGATATTTTTCTACATTCAAAGTACAGTGAGTAATTCACTTAATGACACTAGGTAGATAAACGCTGATAATTTTAACACATAATTTGATTAACCATATGAAATTTTGTACAATATATCAAGACTCAAAAAACTTTTTCAAATTAATATTTTTTCTAAATGTGTTAGTATTTATACATTTATCTATTAATGTAACACGATTGTAAATGTATAGACGAGGTTTCTAAGCTAATCATGCAATTGTATATTTTATAATACATGTCTATTGATAAAGAAGTGAATTCCTTAGTATATCTGCACATGCATGTTATAACTGCATACCTAACTACATTGTCGATTATAGCGTGTATACACACATGTGAGTATCGTTACTAACTCAAAATGTTGAGCAAAATTTATAAGTAAGGCTATTTACACGCTAATGTGAATTTGCTTGCGCTTGCTAAGAAGCATGCTAATAGCAATATACCCTTGTAGTTGTAGGTTTAAATACAATGCGAAAAAATTTATGATGTATAATAAAACATAGTAATAACAAAATATAATTTTGGAGAAATATAAAAAACCACACCTGGGACAAAAAATTGTGTGTCCTGGCCCTGTGCATACTGTACTATAGCTCCACCAGCTGTTGCTGCATTACTCATAGTTAGCGTATGAAGCCCTGGAACTCCCTCCCCTTGCGTTGCAATTTGAATAGTGCCAGCAGGTATTACTGTAAAATATGCATGTCAAGCTGAGCTGTATTTGAACCTTACAACTAATGTGCACCCTTTCTTAACAGTACTTTCATGATAGAATTTCAATTACGATGTAACTTTTCTACATATACGTATGAAGTTACACAGACATCACTGTTGCATTACTCATAGCCTTGTGATATATGTCTAAGGAGTTACAATAAATGCTCAAATCTAACCAGATGACTGCCACTTTACTATATATACATATATATATGTATATATACATGTATCTGCTTATACAATTGAGTCTGTCGATATATAATAAAAATGGTGAATGGTTTGAGATTTCTCGCATCAATGTACACTTTGACGTGTTTGTTGATAACGGATCAAGTATCCCGTAAGCAAGGATGCCACACCAAGCAAATATTGTAATACAAAATGTCATTATGCAGTACACACAGGGATAGGATAAAATTTATACAAAATCTGTACATTTTTATCTAACGACACTAATTAATCCTCTAATACCATTCTTTCCTCCGTCAAAACAAAAGGACAGAAAGTGGGATGCGCAAAGGCTTCAATGGTACATAGGACAGCCAGGAAAGATATGTAGAAGAAAAAACAACCAACCTGTCTGGTAATGGAGCGAGTGGGAAGACACTTCACTGTCCATGTTAGAATCACACTCAGAAGATGATTCTAGAGGGTGCGACTGACCGTCTGTAACACCGAATTAATCCAACTCCCCATTATAATAAAATAGTTATTGATTCTAGGTGTATGTCAAATAGAGCATCCATTACTGAAAGATTCTTAACGTGAAAGGTAACAGAATTTTTCAACAAATTATGATGTAATGTGAAATTGTCAAGCATGTAGGTACCATAATTCTGTGACTTCTCAACAAATTTTCCTGATTGTAGTGTGTCTTATTAATTATTTTGCAGAAAGATGCACATACGAAATAAAACAATATATTAGTAGAAACAAAACGGCTACATAGAAATTCAATGTATTTCTACTATTTCCTTTCTGGCTGCTGTTGTGTTATTGCTATAAATATGCTGTGCAGTCAGCTCATACAAAAAGGAAATAGGTCAAAATAAGTGAAAAATATATTAATCTTGAAAATAGAATAGATTTGAATAAAAATTGTGAACCAGAATCAATACAGATTTTCATTTCAGGAATATGTTAACAAAATATTGTTCTGTTGACTAAAATGGACATCGATAATGTTATCTTAAAAGTTATATTATGTCAATTTTTTAATATTTTTACTTGATAATTTTTCCATATTTACCACAAATGTTTAGGATTTTGATGAGTAGGATTTTACTCATCAGAAATTGAGTGTTGGTGTTAATGTTTATTAGAAACTATCTTCTCATATATTGTTTCAGTTAATTACTTTGTAACTGTTACATTAACGGTAAAGATTCACATTATCCCAAATGAGTGTCTCATAAAAAGTGTAGATGAGCCTGTGATAATAGTAGAAAAGAGTATGTGTAAACAGATGAATGGTAATGGTCAGAGGATACTTATTGATTGTTCTTTCAAACTATTATTTGACAGTAAAATAAATTATATTACAACAATCTGCACTATAAGCTTGGTATGGCATTCGTTGTTTACATATATAAATTAAAAGAAAGAATCATAAATATCACACATATACTCCAGTGTCTGTTTTTGATGAAATCAGTGACATCTTAAGCCTGACTTTTTAAGAAATCATCCATAAAACAGATTAGCATCTGCAATGACATGATTAAATATAAATGCAAGAAAATGGGTAGTAGCTATATTTTGCATTATTTTCTTCTTTAACAGTACAATATCATAATGTATGTTCAATATTAAGATAATTGCACCTGTATGAACTGACATGCACAGTAATATCATAAAAAATAAATCGTCAATCGCAATTGAATTGATGTTTATATATAGAAGATACTGTCATCCTATGTTACTTTCATTATGTAGTTCAAGAATAATACATAACAATATAAATATATTGTATTACACTATACTATGTGTACATAGATGTTTGTCTATTATAACGAAATGTTATGAATTCTAGTATCGCATTATAAAAAAAAAAATAAAATAAAATAAAATAAAAGAATGTTGAATAATAATAATAATAATAATAATACACATACCTGTAATTTCTCCTCCACCTAAATCATTCAGGATCCTTCTATAAGAGGGTCGTCTAGTAAGAATATCTCTTCTTTGTTTAGGAGACTCCCCATCTGAAAAGCTATCGTCACTTCCAGTTTCAACCACCTGGCAAAAGGTTTTTTCAATCTTAGTCTCATGATTCATAAATCTGTATATCAGGAAAAATAAATCGAAAATAATACTAATTCGTTACTTTTGTTTTTTTTGGCTGCATTATACAGAAAAAAGTAAAGTTAAAGATATAAAACATATCTACTTCATATTGCAAGTAGATTGATTTGTATATACAAAAAACTTAAATAGCATTAGAAATATACTGAGAGCACTCAGAGTAGATTCTGTTATAGTTATATAGGGAATTTAAATTTCTGCCTTAAAACATGCAAAATGATAAATTTATGTCGATGCTGTACAAAATTTCTAGCAATACGCTCTATACTTTACGTCAAAATAACCTTGCTGTCTGTAACGTGTTTCTAAACTAAAACAATTCTAGATTTGCCATAAATTGCACTGAGATTAATATCATGTGGAAAGCAAAAGTATTTTACACAATATGCTACCACTTTTTAAAAAAATATTAAAAATAAATAAACAATAATATTTGCATACAGTTCTATTGAATAACAGATCGTAAGGTATAGACTACAAATATACAAACTTATAAAAATTTTTCTTATGAAAGATAGTCGTTGAAAATAATAGCAGGATCGTTACTAAAAAATACTTTTTGTAAACAAAATATGTATGTCAAAGTCAAATTACCTGAAGTGTTTGCAGACTGCCTTGCGCAGTTTGAATAACCGAGTTAGGTTTACTGACAAGAATAACATTTCCTTTTGAGATGGCAACAGGCTGTATATTTGTTGCTGTTTGAATTACAGACTGTTGATTCGGTTGTATCACAGACTGCACCTATGTGAACAGATGAATATTAAACTTTTGATATTAGCTGTTGTTAAATAAGAAATTGTAATCAATCTCATATAAAAAAAATCAAATATTGGCACTTTAGATATTCTCAATGATATATTACTCAAGTAAATAATTAATTTCATGCACTTGTATGTACAAAATTATTAAAAAATGAATATTGCAGATGAAACATTATATTTGTATGTTTTATTTTAGATTAAACCAATCAAAATTATAATGGTTTACAAGAATTTTATTACTGCAATGTGATGCTTAAGATAAAACCAGCATTATGCAATATTGAGTACCTGTACGATGCTTAATTTATTAAAAGATAATCAAAATTAAAAAAATGAATAAATCATGTATACATGCTTCGAAACAAAAGAAAGAAATAAATTATCAGACATAGATACACAGGAGATCCTCCTGTATACCTGTGTTGTCCCTGATGAAGGTAGTGTCAGTTGCACAATGCTGGTAGAAGCTACCAGATGATGAGTTTGCTGCTGATGTGTTCTATTGAGAGTTTGTACCGATGTAGCAATCGCAGGTGCCGCATCGCCACCTTGAGAACCCTGAGATAATGGGTCAACAGCTGATCCATTTTCCTCAACCATGCTTTCCATAGCCTGGGAGCCAACAGCCCTATAATAATAAACATAGTTTTAAAGATATTACTTAAAATGGTATCATAATTAACACACTATGGTCCATTACATACAATTAGTTATTACGAGAACTACATATTGTACATAACTTATAAATATCTGCTTGGTACAATATGTCGTTACGACAAAGCTACCATTAGAATGTAACTGTGTAATGAGAACAAATTATAATAAAAAAAAAGATTTACAGTAAATTTGTATTAAGTTGCAGTGATTAATATTGTTGGTATTAAGGAAAAGACTGTGGTATATCAGGATTTATAACTATATAAAATTAGCATACATCAATTTTTACACAAAATTATATGATATTATAAAGTATGTTTTTTCTTTTAATTATTCTTTTGTAATTATTGAAGTAAATATCCCAGACTTGTCAATCTGGTTAAAAAGACGATTTGTAAACTTATATCTGTAAGAAATTGTTATCTGCATTTTATTGTTTGAAAAACAAATTAATTTATAAAGAAAGCCGCTGAAATAAAAACAGAAAGTAAGTATATTTCAACTGTAAGCAACATTATTTTACAGATCTCGTTGAAAAACTGGTTCAATGTGGTCGGAAATCGAATTTTGAAATTTCCCGCCAATGAGTAACCAGCAGTGCTACTGCGTCATTTACATAAGCAGATCTAAAAATAATATGGGAACAATAAACACTTAAAATGCTTTCTTGAAAAGCTGAAACGCGAAAGTCATAAGAGGACGTTTCAACAAAAGTGGTTTTACGCCGATCGTAGTCCTAAAGTTATTGCTAGCACTTAAGATAAATGTAATAATCTTCATGTAACCCTCATTGTCCTTTTCGAGAGATTTATACATCTTTCTTAAGGCGCCATATTTTACAGCATATTCCACAGTAGACGTAAAACTGCTTGCATTGATGCCACGAAACAAAATGCTAACGGTCCAAGCAGCATTTCGGATGTACCGTATGTGCAGTGGTCCATGCCCGGTTGTTATTATTCTCCAGCTGGGTACTTACCAGTTACGTATTTCTCGTCACCAACTTTGCTGCAATCGGAGTGGGCAAACGGGCAGGTACGTAGCAGCCACGTCAAAACTCCAGTGGCTTCGTCACTGGTGGAGCCACGACCTCCGTGCTGCGTGTCACGATCAAAATGGCGGACAGTTTCCCTCCACCCCCTTAACAATCTGATCGTGCATCAACTTTTGAGCCTGCTTTAATTATCGCCCGCCTCGAACGGCCTCCTCGAATTGTTATAACGTTAGAACACATTACCATGCGCTCCTCACATTTGTTTTTTCACTTGTCGATCGTTTGATCATTAGATAAATCGGAATACAGCAAACGGATGAACCTTTTTTTCGCGATAGCATCATTTCAGAGAGCGTTCTCGTACAGAAATATTCAAGCAACTTTGCTGATCACCTTTCCCTTTTAATGAAAATCAAGACCTTTGTTAGGTTTCGTGCACGAGTAACACTTAAGTTTTTGCACGCCTCTCTCTGGAAGTACTGCACGTTCTTACTGGACGGTGCCTGCTTTCTGTTTGTGCAACTTTATTACCTTAGAGAAATAAACAGTTGCTCTTCTCAAACAAACACGTCTACCTGCCGTATGACGCTATGTTTCAAGTGTTTACATATTCATACGTATACTTATAGTTAAAAACAGAAAAGCAGCTGCAGTTATTATATCACTTTCAATAGGTTCTTTTAAAACTACACCGAGCATATCTGGTGTAATATTATACGATTGAAACGTGTTTAATATTTTCGTAACAATAATGAAATTATGTACATTTATTTTTCAGTAAGAATATTATGGGCCTAATAGGTATTTACGAATTTTTATATACTTAAGCAAGATATGTGTACTAGATATTTACTAGTTTTTTTTCCGTTATCGCGTTAAACTTTACTTATATGCATAGATAGAAATCTATCGAAAACTCATTATTTTTTTTCCCTAAAGCTTTTGCATTGTAATACCATACAATTAGATCATTTTGGTTCTCCTGAAATTAAAATATACTGTTTCAATTCCTTTCGCCTTTACATGTACGATATACGGAGTACAAGTGCCTGAATTGGCGTTGACGTCATAAAATGATGTCATCAGTATACTTATGTATCTTATGCACATCGGTGGGTACACATTTCTTTAAACCGGAACAACGGAGTTTCTATAAACGCTTATTAAGATTAAGAATGTTAATACATTACGTTAATAGTGCATTTCTTGATTTGATTATACAAAATATTGCGATTTTCATTTGCAGTACTGAGAATTTGCATCATACTTCTTTTTAAATTGCATATTAATGTTGAATCATATTTTCCAAAGGCATAATTAGTACAACATATCTTCTGACATGTATATTTCTATACGTTTTAATACGTTTATGTATATATTGGATAATCGCATCGTAATAATATTTATATGAGATTAACGTAACTATATTAAACCGATAGTATAGTGTGGAAAAATTGTTTCGGAAAAGTTTCAAAATAATAATTGAATTATTACGATACTACGAGATATAATATAGATGATATTCGCGGAAGTTCTCGATGTATGACACGACACATATGATTCACATGTGTAGTAACATTTTCTTTAAGATAAGTTCACAAGAAATTGCCTCTGTAAACCATCAAATAATGTTCAACTTTACGGAAAAATCAAACGGTCCTTCACATATGATAAGTAATGTTTAATTCAATGTTGCGTGATACAGATCTAAAAATATATTTTTATCGATGGTTTCACAATAATTTCAGCTAGGACAATTTTTCTATTGGGTTTGCCATATTTAGGAACGTTTCAAACGTTAAATTTGATTCGCTACGACAAGACGGTCAAGATACCAATCATTGCATAGGTTAGTAATCTTAGTAGGATGAGAACCAATGAGAAGTTTCCTGAGCGAGCAGCAGTGCAAACGATTGCATCGTATAAAGATCTTCGCTTTATTGTATACATGCAAATGTAGTGAGTAATATTGAAATCTTGATGGAATACGTAGTGACATAACCCCACAATTGGAAATTGTTCTTATTGATGTAATTTTGGGTGAAATTTTGTATACTGTTCTGATGTCAAGTCTCAGTATAAATTTTATATCTTAATTTCTGTACTCCATGTTTTTACGTGTAACATAAATACTCGGTATAACTTTCGGAGTTTGTGTGTCATAATCTTGTACCATTGATACACACTACAATTGTTTTATTTAGGCTGATATAGAAGATATATACAAAAAGTTTAGTCAGCAATTTAATATTGAAAAATTCTCGAACACTACTATTCTTTTTCACAATGTACCATCCATTTCGATCTGCATTTTTGCAGTAGTATTTCTCAATATGTATAAAGGATAAGAAAAAATATAAACGGATAACCGACAGCATAAGTATCTTATATTATTATTTAGCTTATAACAATGAATATAATGAATGCAGCGAAATTTACTATGCAGGCAAAGAATCGTTGTTTTACATAAAAGATATTAAAACATCTAAATTAAATTATTCTGCCTTTAAACTTATGTCGATCATCTAATTTAATACTAATGGTAGGTATCAAATAGTTACGAAGACTTAAAAAGGATTGATGCAAGTTATAGTAGTAAATTTATATATATTATTCTTATTATATGACATTATTCGCGACCTGCATAAAATTACGTTTATACTAGATGTGAAATAAAATGATTCATACTGCTACGAGAAATTGTCCTAGCGATATTTTACCCAACAGTCCTACTGATATGATGGCATATGAAATATTTTAGGATATTTTACTATCAATTATTGTAACTTTTTGTAATATTCTTATGTTTAGTTCATTGATATATTTTCATTACTGTTACATAGCATATAATTTTTTTTATTATGAGTTTGCTTTTTTTATTTCAGTTAAGTTATAATGCCACAAACAACCACGATTGAGACAGTCACTATTACACGACCATTAAAGGTAAGAAAAAATTTCTTTTATATATTTTATAATTTAGACTGCAAAATTACATCATAATTTTCTAAATTTATATGTTGTATTAATGCAGCATAATGCAGATATTACACGGCACTATACAATATTTGTTGAAACTAATGCTAATGTTAATAACCTAATTAAAATAATAATACCAATCAAATAATTTTGTCAGCTTTGAACACGCCACCGTTAACGTGCATTTCACAGTAATATAATGATTATGCACGTAACATAATCAGATTGTTATTCAGAAGATTTTGTATATTACACAACCATTAAATCATAACCATACCTAAATTTAATTTAGGTGCAACCTTTACTTTATGTGTTGGCTCATTTCTAATAAATACTTTTCAAGGAATATTTGTTTTTTAACTGTTACCATATTACTTTTAATCTATCATCTGCTTTAGTTATATCAGAGTATAATTGTTGTATTGTTTTTGCTGTTTTCTTAAATGTACCATCCACAATGATTAGCTGACATTTTTATTCCTTCTTAGTAGGTGACATTGTGTGTAAAGGCTATGATTTTTATGTGGAAAATCAGAGTTCAAATTCCACCTTGAGTGGTTTTATGAAAAAATGTATATTAGCATAAATTTCAGAGGTTAATTTATTCTACATTCGTATAGGTATTTTTTCGTTTATTTATTACGTGATACTCTCAAGTTTGAAAGATTAATTGATTAATATTTGACATTATCCTAAATGATCTAAATGATCTGCACTGCATATCACATTAATTCATACGAAAGTTCAACTTAACTGGGCCTTCAAACTTTCAAAAATCAATATCTTAGAAAGTTGTTACTGAATATTAGTCTCTCAAGTATATCTATATTTGCCATTACTTTGTCAATGTTTATGAAAAATTATCATAAAAGAGGCATAAAAAATGAATTTTCAAAACTTGTTTCGGTGATACTTTGTTGTGAAACCATCCATTTATCAATTCATGGGAATTTTACATATAAAATGTGTGTGTGCGTGCGCGCGCGCGTGTGTAGGTGGGTGGGTATGGGTGTGTGCATGTGTCTATAAAACTGTAAGATATAATGTAAAATATGATATAGAAGATAAGAATGGTAATAGGGTTTATGAATGCTAAAAATTAGGAGAATGCCTTTGCTTTTTGTAATAACCTCGAAACTCATTATTATATTTTGATGCAGCAGAATACGATAATGTGTAAAAATATTTATATTTCTATTAAAGATTAAATTAAAGTAAAACTACACGTCTAAAATCTGCTAATAAGTTGTGAAAACAAGTATTTCTTCTTTTTTTACAAGAGTATCGTTTTCGTATATGATAATCTTAGCAAAAAATTGTCCACATATGCGTCGAATAAAATGCCGATCTAACCGTGGATTGTGTGCAAAGCGTTTACGCCCGATAAGATTTGAATAACAATAGCTGTTATCGTCTTCATCATGATCCATTCAAATCTTACGCACATGTACTTTTATACTAATAACAATTAAACAATAGTTAGTAACGAGACATAAGGGCGGCAAGTGATATTTAAAAAATTTTCAAAATCGACAACACGTAATATTTTATAATCCGTAGACAATTTATAAGAATTCATAAGCTCAACCGGCTTCCAGGAGGTGAAGCCAATGATTAAACCATTGCGTTCTAGCGAGTCTCTTTAACATGCGTCTCTTACTTATTCTTTATCATGCGCTTATATATGATTTTAGTCAGGAATTGGCACGTTCAAAGCGAGTTCAATAGACGTATCAATGTCGTGTATGACACATTTGCACACGTCATGTTTTCTTCCTTACTCATAAGGAAAGATCAAGCTAATTTTGTTCAACTTTAACATATTAGTCGAGGGTCATTCAAACGTGACATAAGTAAAAGGATTTCGATTATCAAGCTTTCATTTTCGACAGAATCGTGATTAAAGTTCCGCTGAAATGAGGCCAGTGATTTCGAATCTTAAGCCTTAAGCCCGAGTAGTTTCATAAGATTCGTTAGTGGAGATACCATTAACATTGTCTTTTATTCTAGTGTACATGCCATGTTAGGACAAGAAGAAAAAAATACATATTAATACGAGGGGCATTTAATTTAATCGGCGTATACGTCGCATTACTGGGTTGTATAGCTTCAAAAGGGTTGATAGTTAAGTTCGTACCGCGTAGTTCATAGGTTCTACGAGCTTGACCATAGCCCGGCCAGCGTACCGCCAACGCGCAGTGCGCTGCGACCCTTAAATGGGCGCAGCCTCTCTGAACCCAAGTACTATCCCCAACCCCGGCCACAGCAACCTGCCCCCAGTTGACCTCGAGTCGCTGTTACACAAAATTTTGTTTGGCCAGCGGATCACCAGGAAGGATTACGCACGTCCTTGCGCCGTGTTAACGTACGAGAATATTTTCGTCGAAGTTTCGTGTGGTGATTGAGAAAAAAGCCAGCGAGTGCACACGGTTTAGAAAGGACCTTTCTTGTGTCCGTGCGAAAGCGCGTCGCCCATCATTCGACTGGCTGCTTATGAGGGCTCGCTAAATGCTTCCTCCTCACCCTCGTACGACGATAATCTGCGACAGGGTGTATGATGTTCCATAAACAGTGCTGTTTAAGGAGAGCTAGGAAAGTGTGAATATTCGTACGGTGCGACGGTTAGACGGAGCGGGCTTAATTCTCTGCTTCTTGCCCCGATACCTCGGCTACCGAGAACGTACTTCGGAGTTACGATGATCATGTATACGGTAGCCGACGATCACATGGGCGACAATGAAATAGCCCAGGTATACGGCGCATATGTTTGTAATTGTTTTTTCAACTAGCTTGGGGATAAATAGCTTGGGGGATAAATGAGTTACAATAATCTCCGTATTTTTTTATTTTATCATCTTTGAACGTGTATCGCAGGAAATAGATTCCATTTCGTAAAAGAAATAAAAGGCTTATTTTATGATCCTTAAATATGTGTCGCAGGTTTAATTTTGTAAAACATGAGACATTGATAACAGTGAAAGTTTAGTTTATTACGACATAATGCTTGTTTTCAGGTGATCGCATTTATATGCGGGGTAATAGTGATTTTATTAATGATAATGGGACTTGCCTCTACCGATTGGTTAATGTCATTGGGATGGAGACAAGGCTTATTTGCGCACTGTATTGAAGAGGCTGCACCAACTCCTCTGCCCTTTAACGTGCCAGATCCGGCAGGATGCTATCAAGCGAGAGATGCTGGTATGATAGAGTTGTCACATCTACATAATAGCGATGATAGGTCCTATAATTTACTCTATACTTTTTTGCGTAGCATACATAAAAGCTGCTGCTGCTCTGTGCGTGGTGTGCCTTTTAACAGATATTGCAGCTACAATTCTTACCGGACTTGGTTTAAGGTCACAAGATCATAGAGATAAGCACAAGTACTACAGATTCGCCGTCTTTTGTATGGGTATTGCATGTAAGAATATAATCCTTTTTATTTAGCAAAAGTGATAATATTAGTATTTTAATGTATAAATCTCTTTTCTAGTGGTATCTCTTTTGATAGCATTGGTAATATACCCAGTGTGCTTTGCTGCGGAACTGAATTTTGGTACGTGTATGAGTTCCTTAAGGATGTGCATAATGCTATGATATAATACAATTTTTACATCTTTTTCCTTATATAGGAAATCGATCAATGTGGGAGTTTGGTTGGGCATACGGAGTTGGTTGGGGTGCCGCTATATTTTTGTTTGGTGGGGCAGTGTTACTGTTGTGCGACAAAGAAAGTGAAGAAATTTATTACAAGGAGAGAAAAATTGTTCGTGACAATATTGGAGGAGGAGGTTCAATGATTGGTATGGGACATCATGGTGGACGAAGTGGGACGCAATTAGCCTAGTGGCATTGCTCCCTGCCCGACGTTGTTCTCTAGGCAATTAATTTTTTTCTGTTTCTGTCCTCACAGTTTGATATACATGCAAAAAGGCATACATACATGTAAAAGAGCGAATGGTTTTTATACATAGTCTACTTGTTACCCCCGCATATATTGGGCTCGCTACACCATTTTGATACAAGATGTCCAAAACATCTCTTGACCCCGTCGTTGGACACATGTCACAAAACGTTCGTGAGTTAACCATAACGTGATTCGTTTTTTTTTTACTCATTACCAATTTGGAGTTTCATGGTGACAATTTTGGGACCATTGCTGCCTTCAGTTTATTACATTTTATGATTTATCTATCGTACTCCAGATTCGTATGTATGTTTTATATACCGTATTTACAATAGTTTCTCAAATTTTCTAAATAATCTGCATACCATCGTGATGGTAACGTTAATACTGACATTCTTGACCACAAATTAAATTAATAAGCGCACCAGGTTTATTATCGCTGCCCAGTTTGGGACACGATGATAAGTACGTTTTTGAATATAAATTTTGAATTCTGAAATATTTATAATATTATATCGAATTAACTTTTACTAATGGCTAAATTTAAATGATCAATTTACTATTGTACCTCCCTGGCTTTATATGTATCGTGTACAAGAATTTGTATTATTCCAAAATGGGACATACACTTAGAGAGTGACTTATTTATTTTTGTTTTCAAAGACTCGAGACTACACGATAAGATCAAGTTTACAATTACTCTTCACGTGACTAATGTCTGTTCTTATTTGCTTTAATATGAGTTGTTAATAATTTTTGTTTTTTATGCAAAAACATGTTATTATTTATCAGGTTTCCGAGCATTTTGTATAAGTAATGTACATATATGCTAGGTATTAGTTATTTATTGTTCGCTTTCATTTTTACTTGAAAGTGGTATTTGCTTTAACACAATAATTGATATTATTGTGACGATTACCAGTATTTTCAGTACAGCATTAGATGAAAGTAATTTTCATAGCTTATACTTTAAAATATGTACAGTCTGTAATCAAATTCGGCCAAAAGTTCTAGTAAGTCTTATTGTACTTCATAATTACATACACACACACACACACACACACACACACACACACACAGCATATGCAAAGGTGAACAAATGTTTAGAAAATGCCAATTTTTGGTATTAATAAGGACAAAATGTACTGTGAAAAAACATATATCTGTTATACATTCATTTCACGATTTTCATCATGATATATTGCACAAGAATTTACTGAGTTATTCTGTCAAAAAAAAAATATATACTTAGTTTGCACTTAATGAATGGTAATAGCCTGCAAAATATTCCAAACCAATATTTCACTGCGTGTGTGTTCATAGCGACATAGCTATCAAATACTATTTCAGTTTATCTTCTAGAACATTATGTTACTTTCTATTTACATAATTATCATTATGTTAGCGCATTTTGTAATTCAGCAGTAATGCACTTTTAGCATACTTTGAAACTTTCATGCTACCTCTGATAAAGTTTTCTTTAAGTGGAAATGAAGCTAAATTGAAGTAATCGGAGTTTACGATTTACGTACAACGATAAGTGCATGCAAGAAAGTAAAGGAAAATGCTTTTTCTAGACTACAAAATTGGTCAAGAGAATTCATTTAAATGTGTAGGATGTCAACTTTAGTTGTCGATCATACTCGCATTTTACATAATAAGACTAAAATTTGAAGTGTTCATTACAAGTTTACCAATGCTTATCACGCGCGATGCTTTTACATTGTTAAGTTACAGCTTTGTTTAAATGAACTACGAGATCATAAGAACTGATGCAGGTACAGACATCTTTTTTTCTTCTTTCCTTTTTGGTGAAAATTTATTCAAATGATCGACAAGGTATAGTTTTGTTTGTAAATTACACCACTTCTGTTAATAAGTTTTCTTGTTAGTTTATTCTCAATTCTTCGATAAGTATTTTTCATCTAAATTTGTTTTTGAAAAAATATTACATTTGTCATACCGAATATGTTTAGACAAAATTGAAAATTTAATTGAATGGATATCCGATACGAGAGCTGACATACATATACATTCAAAATCTGTGATGATTTATAATATTACACGTCACATAGCAATTTGAAATCAATCAAACATATAAGTGGACAAAAATATATGATTTACAGTAACACTATATAACTTCACGTTATATTTTGATTAATATAGTCTATTTTATATCCAAAAGAAATTTAAGTTTTTCTCTTAAAATAAAAGCAATACCCATTGTCTACAGAAAATTTTTCACTTCCCTATGAATCAAGTGAGACTTAAGTTAAACAGAGCACAGAGTATTTATGTGTGAGATTGAATAGAGGCAGCTCGGGCAGGTATTATCTATTATGTTAATTCCATTATATACGTGTACGTATATGTATATATAGGTATTTTATAAATACAGGTAATAGAATTATACACTTGCAATTATTGCAATACTTTAAAACATCTTACATGCACTTTTGCATAATATGGCAGATCAATCATGCATTTTACAAGGAACCTTTGTAACATAAAATTACATTTAATGCTCAGTTGTTGCATTTAATTTACTGGAAGGGAGACAGTATCTACGTATCACTTTGCAGTTTCCCACGTCTTTAATGAAAACGACTACTCGGCAACTACACAATTCCAAAGTATATACAAAACTTATGAGCAATGTCAATCGTCAAATCTCTTAGGATCTGTTAATTTAAACGGAAAAGAAATTACTGATTATCTCATATTATATTTTCGGGAAATAATTTTATTCGCAAGACGCAATATTCCAATGTGTTGCAAAAAAAAAAAATATGTTGCAACGTAAAGGTATATTATCGTTAAAGTACATTACTTAAGATAAACTGCAATTATATAACTTTTAGGTTTTCAGTGTAGATAACGATAGGATGATTTTCTACTCAATTACGATAAAGAATCATATCTCATTAGAAGGTAATTAAGAACGATGATTGTATAATTTAGTGATATACATATGTCGTAAGAAAAAGGCTGCAAAAAGTATCTAAATAACGAAGCCGCTGATTGTGTGTGAAATATGTAATTCCTATGATGGTTGCTTCCCGATTCGTATCGCGAATATCCTTCCGTAACGCTAGGATAGAAATCCGTGTAGAAGCATATAAATGTAACCATACGCATTTGTTCATGCATATCTCGTATATACGTAAGATAACTTATATTATTATACCAGCGTAAACCCTATCGATATTCCATATTGTATAGTACACACCGTACTTACCATGCATATCGTATTAGCTATCACTAAAAGTAATGAATTGTAAATTTATATCACAATATGGAAACTGTAGAGCAGTAACGATAGGATTATATTGAATTGTTTGTTCGCCATATATTTCAATGTAAACATATCAGAGCATTGTACAAAGAATAAAACGTATATTTAAAAACTGTAATGATATGCACTTATTATCCACCTATCATGGACATAATTAAGGAAAATGAATTGGATTATCCATTGAAAGTAATGTCGGGGGGGGGGGGGTGTATCTCAGGAAAACAAACAGATTCTTGCTTTTAAATATATATAATATTCAGCAATATAGCGATACAAATCAAAATGATCGTGAAACAGTTTTTCCGAGCGGTAAAGTAACAAAATCTTGCATTCATAACAATGACACAGCACTATATTTTAATTAATAAATACATATATATCTGTATATATGTAATAAAGTATTGCTGAATAATTACTTCGCAGATTACTTATATAAATACATCATAAAGTTATGCATCTAAACAAAGGTGGTGTACAAAATATAAATTTATCCAGCGTATTTAATATAAAATTAACTTTTTGCAAAATATATACACGTACCGTCATCCACCCATGCCAATAGCAGAAAACTTAACAGCTGTGGAAAGAACTACGATACATTTCTCCACATAAAGTTTCTGATAATAACTGTACCCGGTAACTGACATAAATTTTCAATGATTTATCACAAATAGAAAGCGGACAACATTTATCAATGATTAACTTTTCTCGATTCATCTATTACAACATTTCATACTTTCCCTCTGGCTATCGTGTTGTTAGCAGTAAAATATGTGTATATATCAAAAACTTCACATGCTAACATTTTCTAAAAGATACAAAATACCTTATAGTTGATCGAAGAATGCTATTTAACGTTTGACAATAATTTTGCGATTTAATAAAGCCCAACCGTTTTGGAAATCGTACGATACCAACTAACGAAATCGTACCAGCACTGAATGCCACGGATCGGTTTCTTTACCCTTTCTTTTACGTATAATTAAACTATCAGCGAGAATTAATTGTTCCTGCAAACGTAATCTCTCACAGTCAACTGTAATTTTCTCACGAATATATCATGCGTATTACGCGGAAAACTTTGCAAACCATTATAAATAGCCACAGGAATGAATCATTAAAATGAAAACAGTGTGATTTTTGTCAATAAACCATGCGAAACTTGATCCAACGTAACACGATTGAGGAAAATCACAGGCACTGCCGTATTTTAAATCTTTTAGCAAAAACGCTGGTACCATACCCACATTATTGTAACAAGACCTCGCATCAAAAAATTATACAAAATATAGCGGTGTGTACTAAATTTACTATGTTTTTCAACACGAAACATCCTGCAATGTGCAAAATCGGCTATGCGTAACGTGTTTACGCTTAATCTATTAACTTTTGTGCGTATCACATGATTCAGCTTCAGATAAAAGATGGGAAAACATTTCACATATCCAAATCGCGTTTCAGGCATGTCCCATTTCGCGCTCAAAGTGGTATCGCGCTCTTCAAACAACCGATCATCTTCGGCAAATGCCATTCGCAAAAAGAAAAAAAGAAGAACGTAAATTTCCCGTCTTACAGTATGAAAGTATATTACCATTAAAAACAAGCACTTCCAGTTTCAGAGAGCTAAAGAATACGCGTTTTGCACTAAAACAGTTAAGGGTAGTCGAGAACATTTATCTAACACATTATAAGTCTATGCCAGCAATTCTTAAACCGCGGCCCGCGGAGCCCTGGGTGGTCTGAGAATCAACGGTCGGAAGATCCACGATTTGATTTGGCCAAACTAAAATATCTTTTCATCTCGTACTAAGGAAAATTATAAAGCTCAACGGGTCAAGTTGAGGTCCCTTGATCCGTCAATAAAATGCATATCGTAGGAAAGGGGCCGTTGCACTTCACGAAGTTTAAGAACCGCTGGTCTAAGCCATTTCCATTGCTCGTCCGTGTCTAACATCGACGTGAAGGTCATTAAATCAATCCCTATCGAGTAATCTTATCACGTAAAAGGGGTATCAGTTCAATAGTACTTTTTGGTCCTATTCGCCAATGCCATGACGGCATAGCACTTGCACGATAGCGTTAATGCCTCTATCTGTACCGATATAGCCGTAACGATAGACCTAATCTGATCGAGTATCATAACTTCATTTCCCACAGCACGATGTGCGCATCGTTGCTGTTGGGATCCTTTAAGGTATAATTTAGTTTCGAGCTCTTCTCGTTAACCGACTGCGCGTTAAGCTGCCGCCAGTTAACGTAACCCCTTCCGCCCATCAGCGTTAACACAGTCCTCTTAGGCTGCTCGATCTGTTGGACCTTACCGATCTTCTTGCCGCTCGGTTTAGGATTACCGGCTGGCATTGTGGACGACATCGATTGCGCTATACTACTATTAGGCGTTGCGTGGTCGTAGGGACCGTTTCGACTAGCTGTGCTACTGTTACGCGATAGTTTGCCAGTTTTCAAGGAGAGATTCTCTTCCGAACCGGAGGAAGTGTATAACGAACTGGCGTGGGAATCGACGGACCAGTTAGAAAGGTCCAACGACCTGGGCCTGGTGATCTTCATCTTAAGCCTTCGATCCAGGGTACTGACTTTGCTCGGTATCGCCGCTAATTCCGGGTCGCTCCTTCTCAAGGGCTCGTATATCGGGTCTATACCCGAGCTGTTCTCATTCTCGTAATCCTTCACGTACATAAGCTCACCGTACAGTCCGTAAACGTCACAGTTTTCCCCAGAGCTTTGCGAGCTGGAGATCGAGCTCGACATGAAACCACCGCCCGCGCCAAGACCTCTGGGAAGAGTCTTGGAACCCCTGTATTCGTACTCCTTACTTCGTTTGCGCCTTAACATCACCGGGCTGCCGGCCAATTGTTGCTTCAGCTTAAGGATGCTGTTGGACATCGAGGAGTCCAAGCTCGCTCTGTCCCTAGATCTGTTCTCGTTCTCTTTCGGCCTCAATTGCACGGTCTCGTCGTCGTTGCCCTCTTCGTTCGTGCAGTTTATCGTGTTCTTCGCATTCTGTATCGCCAATAAGAAGGTTATCGGCCCGAAATGGGCGTGATAGGAAATGTTTACGCGCCCGCTTATGATCGGCACCCCTTCCAGCCTTGGCAGAGGTATCGTAAGGCTGATGCCCACGTTGGTGCCGACCCACAGTAGACCCTTGCACGCCAGAAGCGCCGTGACCGTAACCGTGGTCTGATTATTGTTTAAGTTGTAGCCGCACGAGTTGGGCGTATTGCTCGTCCTCGTCACTCTTAGTACGTTCGAGGCTATGTTGATGTCCTGGAGGTGTTTGAAAGTCTCCGTGTGATAGAGGCACACCGTGCTCGAGTTCTTAAGGGCCACCCAAAGGCCAACGCCGGAATGTGCCATGAGTTTGACGTTACCGACGTGCTCGTGTTGGGCGCTGAAGCTCTTCGTTATATCGCCAGACACCGCGTTAAGTACCCAAACCTTCTTGCCGCAGGCCGCATAAACGGACGTGTTGATGGGCATTAGGCAGGAGACGGAGTCGCTGCCCAAGGATATGACCAGCGGATCCCTGATGTTCCAAGTCCCGTCTACCTGCCTTTTGAACAGAAGCAGCATACCGATTCCGAGGGCTACGAAAACATTTTCGCAGTGATACTTGATCTGTATCACTGGGCCAGACACCAGGTAATTCCCCAGTTCCTCCTGCTTCTCGGGCTCCGACGCCGCGTATATGATGATCTTTCCGGAATCGGTGCCCATCCACACGAGATCACTGGCAAGGCTAAGGGGATCCGACGAAACTCCTTTTACAAACTCGATGGCACCGACTCTGGTCTCTACCAGGTCGAACGCCGTCATTTGTTTCAAAGAGGTCGCCGACGCAGTCGTCGATTGACCGAAAACCGTGACGTGACTCGATATACCATCTCCCGTACATATCCACAGATAGCTTTGACTTCTGCCACGGCGTCTCGTGGGCCGTGGATTTTGAGTAGTGTAATAACAGCCGCAACGCACCTGCGTAATATGGATGATTTATACTAGTGCAGCGAGAAAATCGTTGTTGAGAATATTGTATGTACTCGTACGATATCTTACTTCTGTCTGATGTTGCGAATGGTACACCGGTTGTGAGCTGACGAATAGCGGCATCTTCGTCGATGGCCTTTGTTCTTGTTCAGGTACTTCCCAGGATGGAGAGTTGTTCGGATCTAAAGCTAGTTGGGCGAGTCTGAGCTCGGTTATCCAGTCTTTCTTTACCAATGGATTCTCGGTTTGGAAGGTGTACATCTGGCCCTGCTTCGTAACCAATTGTAAGCAGCAGCTATCTGCCCACACCATATCCTCATCCTTTTGTTGTATGGATAATTGTATGGATTGCAGTATGTGCTTGGTGGTCTCGAGTGCCATGCCCTATTAATTAAATGGATATTCAATGACGAGTGCTGCCCCGTAAAGAGGAGACGCGCTTCCTTTGATGCAAGATTTATATCCCTACCTCGTATTTGCCCTTGAGCTGGGCAACCAAGTCGCTTATCCTGGACATGACCTCATAGTCATGCATCAGATCATTCATTTCCACGCAGAGACTATCGGCGCCTGCTTGTCCGCATTCTCCACTTTTGTCGGACTTCAGGCTGCCACCTTTGTTCAAGCCGGCAGTAAGTAAACGACTCAAAGTCGGCGAAGTACTGGTATCCTGAATCTGAAAGTGCATATCGTATTTTACTCTTTAGCGTTAGCGGGTTATATGAAAAATATAGTGAAAAAATGTAGATATAAAAAATTCCTTAGAATGATTATTCATGTTTCTTTTAAACTTCTTTGTGTACATTGATGAAATAAGCAATATGCGTCAATATTTACTCTGTCGATATAAATTCATTTGGTTTAAATGTAAAATGTTTGATGCTAATAATCAACGTCTTGTTTAAACAGGACTAAATCTTAAACAATTTATTACTGAAAAAATAAGGTAACCTTGTAATTTTTTTTTTCATGACAAATATTGTAAGAGTTAATTGCGTGGTCCATTTCAAATAGGACACTTTGTATATGATTGATACAAACAAATGTCCTCCGTCTTACCTCGACATCTGAAACTGGGTAGGACCACTTTAAGTTTAACCTTTCGCTTCCAGAAAAGTCTTCCGCCGATCTTGGAGCGACAGAAACGCATACTACTAGATCGTTCAGTAATAGCAGTCTCCTCCTCTTTGATTTTGTTATCATACCGTTTTGATTAAATTCCTAAAAAGAAAAGCGATCTTGAGCTCTCCGTTCATACATCATTTTATTCCGATAAGAAATTTCTTTTTACCAATTGCGTCACGTTATCTTCCCGTATGAGGTATCGCGATGAAGAGGAAAGAGGGCGATGAGATAATTTCCCAGAGACGTGTCGTAACATTTCTTTAAATGCCTGGAACTGTTCAGCCTCGCGTTTTCTCTCATTCAGCATTTCTGCTAGACTCTCCAGCTGAGTTAAAGCGAGCTGCAGAGACATCCTGTCATGGTGCCCTTGCGGCGTATGCTTCAATAAGTCCTAATAAAAGGATATCGAATATTATAATCAAACGTGTATTAAAGTGAGTAAAAGTTCTAAACATACGGTTTCGATACTCACTTGTAAAAATAATATAAATTGAGGAAACCTTTGCACGGGTTTAACCATCAAACCAAAGAACGATAACCTATCATGAGCACTTATTTGCTTTACCTGGAAGAATTATTCGTTATTTCAACTCTTTAAATTCTGTAATCAATCAATACATTGAATTGTTCTACAAATTATCCATTTTATCTTAGGTAACGGTCAAGCATACCTTGAAAAAGTCAGCCAGTGCTGTCTTCCTCTTAGACTCCTGCTTGGCCAGATCCATCGCCACGGAAAAGTTATTAATGAAACCACTATAAATGTCCAAAACGATGGCCTTACTGAAACTCGCAACAAAGACGTCTCCTAATTTGTCATCTTTATCCCAGGAACGTACGCACTCTGCCAAGGCGATTCTAAACAGCGTATGACACTGCAGGATTTCGGGTAGTCTGTGAAATAACGTTGCGATCTTCACTTGACTCAGGATAGGTGGAGAGGATTCCTCTAATGGCTTCTTGTAATCCTACAGGATCATACAGAATTAAGTACGATACAATCCATGATATCAAATCTGGTATTGTTGGACGACGACAAGATAGCAGTTGGCTGTGATTAGTTTTAGCCACAGCTGGTTGCCATGTTTTCATCTTTCAATAATATCTTCGACAATCTTCCTACTTACATTTACTAGCCTCTGTAAGGTTGAAACGTAACTATTCTCGGAATGCACTATCGCCGCGACGATGTGTCGACGCTTCAGCTGCTGAGGCGTCAGATTTGGCGGTGCTGGCGGAAGAGCAGGCGGTGTTTGTCGTCGCTGTTGCATGCATTGAAATTGCATCATCGCGTTGCTCTCTTCCTCGACCTGACGCACCAGATTACCATGGTCGTATTTAAGATCTCGCACGCTTCCAGAGAAATGATTTTGCCTTACCACCAGTGACGCATTCGAGAGCGCGTGGCGGCTCTCAAGAGCAGTATAATTTTTATACGATTAAATCTGTTCCTATGTCTTTACCCTTTTCTAAGCACGGATATCATCAGCATGTCTCGTTAACGATCATGATGACATTTTAACCCTTTGTGGACATTCTCGAGAAACGAGCGCAGACCTGCACAAGGAATTTTGAGAAAGCTCGGAAAAATTTAATATACGCTTCAAAATTTGTTTGAAATTCTGTTTTCGGAAAGTATTTTGCGTTTTTCGTTGTATGTGTTATGTAGTTCTTATCTTCTATGTTTATTTTGCTTTTGCTTTCTATATTTATTTATTTTCTTCTTTATTTATAGTACATGTGCATAGGCTGCTTGTGAACTATTCATCTACAAAAATATATTCTCACAATCTCAGGATATAAATCTAAAATTTTTTAGAAAAACTGTAAGATAAATATGGAACTAGCCGATAAATCGAGACTTATAAAGTTGTGGATAATAATATTACCAGAATATAGCACAATTGTTGGCACGTATTCGATATTTGCATTCGCCAATACGTAAAAAGAACTCAATACGCAGATATGATAAAGTTAAAGAATTTTAGTTTCTTCGCAAAAAACGTGACGCTAAGATGCAGCCCAGATATCTGTACAATAACAATCTAACAGGTATCTGTACAAATTTGAAGAATCTTCAGAAGATTATGCATAAAAAGGCGTTCTGATCGATCGTTTACGCGACATGCGTCCGCAAAGGGTTAATAAAAATGCTCGAATGGAGAAGTGCACCGTTAAAAACCAGAAGCACTTCTATTCTCTCAGTTTTCTGATTTCGAGTTACTAAGCGCGCGATCCTTCTATCGCGATACCGTGAGCGGTCTAATTACCTCACGAACTGCTTACCACAATACGTAAAGCGGTCTAATTACCTCGCAAAGCTGCGGCATTTGCGGCGCTTTAATTGGACTCGCAAGGGAGACCGTGTCTGAGGAATCCACGTCGTACTGTTGCGTTGATCCTCTGCGAATGCTGAACCACCGGGAGAGCCTGCCATGGTTACTGGGCGAATCCAGGGGATCGGTGTTGTTCACTCGCATATTCTGCGACCTCCACTTGTCGCAAAGCGTACGAGCCTTGTGCAGTGTGTTCCTCAATTGGCAATTGCTTCTGTAAGGGCGCATCGCGGTAAGCATACGCGTCCACTCCGAGGGGTCTGTTCGGTGGTACCGAGGATCCAGTGGATATATAAATAGTCGAACATCGTTAGCACGTTTCGTGCCGGACCGATTTTTCGTTACTTTCGGACTGATTTTTGATTTTCGTTCAAGCCATGCGAGGTGTATCTCGCCACGCTATTACAATTTGCTTCTAACGTATGTCTTACGATCTTCATGATTGGTAAGAAACAATGTCTTTTTAATTTTTCGCTTTGGAAGGACAATTCTAAATGGAAAATTCACGTATACGCCTCACGCGGCACGGAACGTGTTAACGCGTATCATTATCGGTGTGCATCTAAATTTGATCCTTCAAATCGTCTCTCGTACTTTCACACCAGAACTATCGAATCTAAAGAAGACCGATCAGTAATTTTTTAGAAAAATTTCACGGTGCATTTTCTTTGGTAAATCGGCGGTTTGCAATAAATCTTCCGTCTCGATCCTCGATTCCAGAGCACACATGGACGACCATAGCTTAGGCGCCGATAAAACTCATTGCTTACTTAATACTGATATTACTCTTTTCGCTCTCATCGTCCGAAGAGAGATCATGGTCGGAAGCCGAGCACCAGGAATCCTCGCTTCTCGCCGATTGCGCCGAAGCGTTCGACCTGGCCGCTTCTAAAGCGGGATGCTGCCTGTGCGTTTGCCCGACAGTTTCCATTTTGGCTGGTCCTACGTCATCCCATGATCTGCACCTTGAACGAGGTTCATCTGGACAGAAAGAAAAATACACGCGGGATTAGTTGAAATATTTTCGTCGAGATCGTTAAGCCTTTCCAGCCTAATGATGCCGTTTGGCATCATCCGTATAATCTGCTTCTACTGATCAAGTACCTCTAAATCGTTTTTCTTCAAAATTTAATTTTCTTACTAAGAAATAATCATGTGGGCTGGAAAGGGTTAAATGTAAGCATATAGTACGGGCACAACACATCGGCCAAATGGTTTTGCTGGTCGTTGCTCTCTCTATTGTTTCTTGAGAAAGACATAAACCTCGCATATAGCGTAGTGGGAGAATAGTGATTTTATTATTCCTTTGGAAGAAAAGATTTTCTTTTAGTGATTTATTAAACGGGGAAGAAAGACAATATATTTTTCGGTATACTATGGTGTCTTGGTAAATGGTTTAATTCTGCTGTACAATAAAATTTTACAAAAAGAAAAAAAAAAGAATTCGTTGGTTTCGCTGGTGATATATGTGTAGATCGGATTATTCCTATCAAACGAAAATAATACAGTGTGCACTATATACTGGCACATATGCAGTGTAATTTCTTTCTTTTATTGCCTCAGTCGAGAGCACAAAAAAAAATTGTAAGTAAAGTTATCTGTCTTATCTACGTACATCATATGTACAAGAATATAACTCCTGCCTTTCTACTGGTATTAAGGAGACGACATTTCAATTGACAAGCACAGAAATTTACGAACATCTCAATTATACCAAAGCAAACGGTTTGAACTGAAAAAACGGAAAGTTTGACTATCAGTACAACTACTGTGTAGTAGCTTTAATTAAAAACAGTCTCCAAAGATGCCTACTAAGTTGCGTTTCCCTGAGATCGAGATAACGCATTACCATGCGCCTTGAGACAACTGTATTTTTGTTTTACGTTGCCGCATGACGACAGCCTCTATTTATATAGCATGTGTCAATCGTTTTGAGATACCATAGTAAACGATTCGCCTTCTTTTACTATTATAATATATATCCTGAATTGTTTCGCGGTGCATACTACCTCATTTGGCAAATCGATTAGTTCCACAAAATAAAAAAGAATCATAAAAAAAAAACAAACTGTCGTGACTGTCATTGGTTTCTGATGTACAGTTTAGTCAGGGAAGGATAGCATTTTACAAAGGTAGTCTTTGAAAATCATTTCTCGGGACGATGATCTTGCACCACGGGTACGCCAGTCGTTGGTGCATAGCATAGCATAATTACTACGTTTATTCCGCAAGAAAATAGCGTCGGAGATTAGGATCTCTTGCGTAAGAGACCAAAACAGCCTCTTTCACGTTAAACCTAGAAAATGTTGTGTCGGGCATATTGAGATTCAATGAAAAATGATTCAATCGAGTTTGTCGGGTTTATACCGCTAATCGGAGCATCACAAGCCGGGATGCGTCATTGAGATACGCGATGTATGTGCACGTTTCGTAATAGTAGGTCTTCTTCGTAATATGCCGGAAGGTTTATCCAAATGGGAACTTTAAATATCTTCCTTGTTTATGAATTTAGAGGAGAGTTCCTCGGAGAGAATTTTTCCTCCCAAGAAAAACAAATATAATAGTAAAGAAAAAGAGTCCCTCAAGGTGGTGTGCCTAGGAAGTAATGAACTGATTATTATTTAAAATGGCATTATGTCTGCCAACATTCTTATAAAAAGTAAAAAGTCCACCGAGATACAACGCTATTATATTACGCGAGTATAAAAAATATCGATAAAATTCGATGAGAAAAGAGGATAATATCGTGAAAAAAGAAATCAGCTGTCTTATAAATATGTATAGTTCGTTGCAGAATGCATATGTATTTTGCAACCAAGAGTAATATTTTGAGCATGGTATATCTATCCGGACTATTTTCATGCAAATATTGTTGTCATATCATTACCATTACTTCTCATGCCTTGCATACGGTGTTCGATATTTGCCCCGTACACGAAACTCTGTTTTCCTCAAAATCCATCATGGCGTATCGATCATGTAAATATAAAATTACGCGTTACACGAGCTATATTACAGTCGATGTCCTCGAGCCCGAGGTTTTCATGTGTTTCCATCGGCGGCATATACGGATGACAGCATGATGGTCGAAGAATCGGAGAGAAGGTCGAGTGCAACATACTGCCTACTCCCACCTTTCAGAAGAAAGAGCAGCGGGGGAGTAGGTAAATATTGCCATTGTCTGCATGCCTCTGGGCAAAACGTGGGAACGACAGCCAGTGGCGGCCGGTTAACTCGCATGATTGCCAAGCTACAGATGACCGGCCACCGACTCCGCTTTGGTACGGAGGTTACTGATAAAATTCGGAACGGGCCGATATCAATTCTATACTACAAAAATGGAGCACCCACGGATACCCAATTTAAAGGAAAATTCTCGTCCATCCTTCCATAATGGTTTACTATTATAAAGGAGGTTTCGATGGTTTCGTTAAATCGATGGTCATGTTGAGCAAAAAAAATTCATAAAGCTGCCATCGATACTTCCTATATCATATTTCACTGTCACCAAATGCTAATTAATCTCCGATTTGTTCAGCAAAATCTATAATGGTAATCTGCATTGAAATAAAATTCTATAAAATCACAGTCATACCGTTATATTCGCAACATAGTACCCAAAGTTTTTTTAAAGTTACTTTGTACATTACCTTATCGTTTTTTTTTTTTGGTACTACGGTTTTTATCAACTTTAACCTTCCCCCGATATGACCAGCCAATATCGCGATATAAATAGTTTTATCGATGTTACACGCTCAGCTCATCCGTGATCACCATGTAGAGTATGTTTTATCTGTGTTGCAGACGTACACTCGTGTGTATTTCTGCACATAGACCAACGGCGCTTAATTTGATCAAAGCTATGGAAACGTGAAAGAGGATCACACACACGTAAAAAAAATGATTGTTTCCTCTCGTTTGGAAGTTCAATATCGTGCGATCTGGAAAAAGTTTCGATCTCTCTCTCTCTCTCTGGTCTGCTATTTTGTAAGTTACATAACAGCGTTATTTTTTTTAGATCATCGTAGCTTCTATTAAAATATGACTGGCTTTTTCTCAGAGCAGTTTAATACGAGTCTCATAATTCTACAGCAATACCGAGTTTATATCGGGTTCACTTTACGGCCCTTGCGCGCATTTAAATATCTTCTATGCAAATGAGGGAGACAATAAGAGTAAGCATACCACCCAGTGAATTACGGAGTGAGCTTAGCATAAATCACGTATGATCCAATACGCAGGAAATTAATTTTCATACATATATCACTGGCGCCGTACGAACTTAAACTTATAATTCGTTCTGCAGGGTGTACTCTTTATTTCTAATTCATCTTCTTTATTGCACTGACTTTTTAATTCAGGTAAAAACGGAAGACATTTTGTTACAGGTAAATCGTGAATATCAAGTGCGTAGTTTGCTTTTATCTTTAGACAGTTTTATTTTAAATAGGATTATCTTATTCTTACTTTACAACAGTGGAAAATATAAATAATTTAGTTCCGATTATTCTCTAATATTTCAAAAACATACGATTGTATTGCAAGTATGTCAAATATAAAAGAACAAGTTTAAAAATATTACGCCGCAATATAAAAAAAGGGCAATCATTTGAACAGTAACAGTATTAGATATTTGCAATATATTTGTTAAATATTGGAATTTAAGCTAAATAATTTCAAACTTTAAGCTAGTATATTTTGCATCTAAACATTGAGTCATAGATAATCTCTTTACACACCTTTCGGGGGAATGCATGTGAAAATGTGCTTCTACATGTAATCAAAAATATCAACTGGATGTTATATAGACGTAGTTCTCTTACTAATACATCACAAAATCCAATTACTTCAAATGGAAGAAGAAACTCCAACCCTCTATAACTTACGGTAACTTCCAAATAACGTTCGGTCCATTCCTTTTTCCTTAACTCGACCAGCCTTCCTCTGAGTTTTGATGAACATTATAACCACAAAGAGCTACCCGCCCCATAATTATCAACCAAATGTTCTATGCTTCTCTTTACATTATGAAGTAACAAAAATATAACCCCAGCATTAAAATGAATGAATGAAAAAAAAAGAAGGCATTTGAATTGTAAGTAATAAAAGATCACGTAATCATACGCTTGTTAATGTTTCATGTAATATTAAAAGTTAAACTACAAACATATCACCTTATGATTACCACATAAATTTTCCTCTTTCTTTTTATAATCTAAGCTCACAAATGTATCGTGATTGAACTAATAGCCAGATACTTCAAATCTAGAAGAACGCTGTGTTCAAGAGATTGTCAAACGAGTATATGATGCTGTCACTTTTCAGTGCAAGCAGGCGAAAATCCCCTCGTTCAAGTAACTTCGTATTTTCATGTCACCATTATATATTTACAATTAATATTCCCCTGTAAGTTAAGACGTTCTCGTTAAAGAGTCAGAGTAGTAAATATATCGTTAAAATGCAGAGAAAACCTATATTTTTAGACGTAGCCTCTCAAGTACATTACACCCATTTCTACGTTATCCTGTACGTTACGCCTGACAAAAGATAAAAAGAAGAGCTATTCTTGAAACTATTTATTTATGTTGGGCCTCTTTGACTAAAGGAGTTCCTAAAAATCTGGCCAAAATCGAAGAGGGAGGATGTTCCTTGTTAGTCGTGGTGCCTTGTCGATGCAGCAGGCCCCTCGTGCGGAAGCGCCAAGTTCCACGCATAGCCGTTTTATTGGGTCTTCCGCTATGCGTGCCGCGGTCATGTTACTTGAGTATTAACACCAGGGTGACTATCTGGTTAACGCGACTCGTTCTACATTCAATTTGTCATTTCTCACGTGTATTGTTGACTGCATAAAGTTCGATTATGCGTACATTTTTTCCAGAAATTAATATTATAATCGCGGTTCTCAAGATATTCAAGTGTGCTATGAATGCTATTTCATCAAATGATACTCGAAATAGCCTTAAAAAACATTCTAATAAACAACACTGATAAACTTACAACTAAATAAGTTACAATAATTTGTTGCAGTACTTTTTCTCCCTCAGAGTACTAGATGTGAAAAGGCATATACAGTTCGAGTATTATATGATTAAAGTATGTGCACTATTGAAAAAAAATGCAGGGAAGAGTGAAAGTAATGAAAAGTGCAATTGTTTTCGCTATTTCTGTAATTCTAGTAAGAAACAAACGGTGCTTTACTCGCGATGTTTTTTTTACGAATATTAAAAACAAAGGTATCGATGGAATTTTACACTTGAACTACTTGTATGTCGTATCGATCTCCTGCTGAATACGTCTCATAAATAAGATCGCTTGTTTTCAGTTCAAAGTCTGCAACTACGCAATTAGGTATGTAGCTTGTATGCGCTAGAAACTTTGTTACATTGATCCATAATATCTATCAATCTTGAAATCCGAAGTTCCCGGAATGATAATCAGTCTTTGTTTGTTTGTCCATGGTACACGATAACATTCTCGAATTAATAGTAGAGAGTTACTGGTATGCGTCAAGAGTTCATGCGTTTCACCTAATTTTCCTTGTATAACATGTACAGTAAACACGGTGATCAATCGTGCAACAAAGCAAGTGCATCAAGACCGTGCATAATTTTACGCGCAATTAACTGAAAACCGTTGCGTATATATTGCGCTGCATTTTGAGCGAAGCGTCACAGGAGTGTATTGAACCAATCATAATGAACGCAACTTAACGCATCCTACATGAATTCCATGTCATGCAATAATAATGCAACGAATGATAAGATTCAAATGACTAGTTGCGTACGTAAACGCGTTCGATGGAACGCGATTAAAAATGGTTCTCCGTAGGAAAATAGTTTATTGACTGATGTATTATTTTGAGACATCGATTTTTTTATTAACGTTACTATGCTCGTAGGTATTATTCACATCTGGATAATTCAAAATCGTCATGAAAATAAAATAGAATAAACTATCAAGAGAGTTCGACGTTAGCTCAGCTATTCAAACTGCATGACATAACTTTCAATATGCAAAATAGCAATAACTAATGTTTATTTATACATATCAGAACCAGATATCGTTTTTTTAAAAATAATATACCGTTAATAGCGCCTGTGCATAGGATAACAATGAATATAAAATAAATTACGATTCGAGTCATATAATAAGATAATAAAATGCTAGGGGAATTGGAACAATCGCACTATTTCAGCCAACGAATTTGTACAAACTCAATTGGCGCCGATTAAACATCCATGTCACATTCAATGCAAACTGTGTCAAGCTATTTACGATACAAAGCACGGGCACGCTCGTTGCACGTTATATAACTGTATAAAATCGTGCTCCTCTTTTTTTTTATAATGGCCTTTAATCTAGAGCTTGAGAAATGCCGATACGTCCGGAACATATGGTTTTCCAATGAGCGTGCTCTACTTCGAGGTAGCTTGCATTGGCCTAATGTAAAAAGATCCATGCTTTGTTCGGAAATGATCGGTCCAGGCACAGTTGGCAAAACGTAAGGATGGAAAAATAGGTTAGATAGGCAGATCAATATCACTGCAAGGGTTATCGTACTCCAAATTTACTCATATTTGTTTTCCACTATCTTGTGTTTGATTAGAATCACTCAAAATTTATAAAGTTTGATATGGTCAATATTCATCAGATCAATTTTCTAATATATACTTTCGAATGAAAAAATTAATTACTTAATTGTTGTACATGTTCAAATTGTATTACTATAACAAGCTACTTTAGAGCATGGGGACATTTATTGACTTCTAACAAAAGTTATGTATTCGACGACCAACCTAATTTGTATCATTTAGTGTTATTAAGCCTAATTATTAAGGAAATTTGTTTTAAATATAAACAGTTCAGTATTATTCAAGTGTTTCACATGAATATGTAAAATAACATGTTATTTTCTTGAAATAGGAATATGTGGCAGTATTTTGTAAAATAATCCTTGATTTTTGTAGACTACTTTTTCTTAAAATATATTTATGTAATGTATACTCAAGTTTTTTCCTTAAATATTGTACAGTAATTCTTACATGTATTACTATTGTAGCAAAAGTTTTAAACAGTAAGTTGTACCTTACTTAACTATTAAATGAAGAGTTACTATATTAATAGTAAAGTCACGTCTTTGGAAAGATTCAACGATTAGATCTTTTCCATCTAATTAAAAAAATAATAAAGAAATATAGTCGGCGTCTGCAATCGTTTATCAGAAAACGACTTGTACCACTCCACGTTTATCGTCCTGTGTATACGCATAAGTGTCCATACGCATTTTGTACAATGCATTTCTGTTAGTAAAGAAGCAACACTAATTTCGGAAAACTTTGTTCTTGTGCAAGAACACGTTTGCGAGTCAGCGTACGTGTCTTTATCGTTCTTTAGACCACAGCATGACCAGCGCAACAATGAGCCCCGACACTCTGACATGTTTCACCCATTAACCTCGCTGTGCCTCTGTATGCAGTTAACGCTGAAGCACAATGAATATAGCTCAATGGATCTAGCTTTAAGATGAATAATAAATACAAGAGAAGTTTTGATACATGTACCAGAACAATCTACAAGAATGTTCCAATATACAGGAAGTTTCCTGGAAAATTGTTACGATAGTTCTCGGTCTAGTTATCGACATTCCTTACTTAGAGTTATGGAGAATAT
Source organism: Ampulex compressa (assembly GCA_038496175.1). Taxonomy (NCBI): domain Eukaryota; kingdom Metazoa; phylum Arthropoda; class Insecta; order Hymenoptera; family Ampulicidae; genus Ampulex; species Ampulex compressa. The sequence continues at coordinate 17,493 of JBCFXI010000264.1, read as the reverse complement.
CCATCATCTATAGAATATCATTAATGCCAAAGTATCTTAAGCGTACATTCCTGTCGCCGTTATCCGATGTTTATACACTATGGTTGGAAATTTCATGGAACCTTGCATCGGCTTCTTAATGGAATTAACCAGCATATAGTTCGTTACGTTGTACTGGATTCGTTACATAATGTCGTGCGCATAATCCGTTTAAACGCGTGCTCCGCCTGTTCAAACGCTCCCAGAAACTTTCTGCCTTGCATGAATATTGCAACAGCTTATGCCTGATTTCCAAGCGACTGCTCTTTGCGTGGCCCCAAGAAGAAACGCAGAGTGTCACGTTCAAGGCAACCGCGAATGTTAAATCGAAATTTATTCTATTAATGGGTTTATTTAACGAGATTCATTTACTGGCTTAAATAAGGACACTTGAAATTCTTCTATATAAACATGATTTGTCACGTTTATCTGAATGGCTAAAATTCTTCATAGTTAAAATGTATTCCTAACGTCTAAAGTCAATCATCAAAACTAAAGTCAATCATCAAACTCAACACTAGAATCACTGAAGCAAGTAACTCATCTAGAAATTCTTATAAAAGTACCCCTAATTTATTACGGTACAGTTTCGAAACAACTTCCACGATTTTGTCGCGGTGTTTGAATAATTAAATGGAAATGATCGGAATGATCTTTTCACGTTCCTCGTTGCTTCTTGTTTCATAGTTATTTATCAGACTTTTATATGCGCGGACATGTCCTGGTGTTGATACATCTCTTTCTAGATGCAATCCAAATTTGTCCAACACACATTCTACGTGGCTCCTAAGTCGCACTAACATTCGCGTTACCAAGGATAAGGGTTAGGATTAAGATTAGAACTCTCCAGGCCTAGCGATACGTAAACCCGCACGATAGGAAGAAGCTAACATTTAATATAAACAGAAGTACCCGGAAAAACTTCTTCAGTTCCCAGCCTCCAATTGGCAGAGGTAAACAGTATCCTCAAGAACTCGTTGGGAGCCAGAACGATCAAACGACGGACGGAAAGTCGTAATTTTACGTTGAGTGTGCGTGGAGCGAGATGCATAATTTATAACTCGGCCGCTCCAAGTGCATCGCCAGTTACGCCGCGCAGATCTCGAGGACCGATCAGTCCGCAGACCACACGATCCCCGCGCGCCAAAGATAAATTAATTAGGATGCCCCGATACGCGAATAGAGAAAATCAATCCTCCGATATGTACACACTGCCGCGTATACAAGCTCAACTATCTCGATAACCCACGGTGACTTCAAAGTAACGTTCCCTTTTCGCGCTTTACCTGGAGTCCATTATCATTTTGTAGACTCGTGGATTTTTGGAAGTCAAGCGGCCGTTCGTCGGTCCGCAAGCGCTCCATCGCTTATACTCAACTTTTTTCTCTCCCTTTAAGGACTACGGACAGGGTCGGATTGAAGTATGGACGGAGTGTCGAAATCTAAAAGAAGCGTTAGTTACAGAAGGTTAAGAGGAATAAATTGTCCAAGGCTGCCACGAGTGCGTTCCAGGAGGCAAAAAGGACGCGGACGAGCCTTCGTCGGATCCTTTCTTTCTACCAACCGGAAACACTACGTTTGAGTAACGGAGGCTGCTGGCTAGAAACGACACATAACGCATTCAGAATGCTCAGCAGACACGTCAGTCCAGCCTCAAGGCTGACCTCTCCGCTTGTCCCCGTAAGACTTAAATCGCGAAGACGGATCTTTTATAAGTCGAGAATAACAGCCGCCAGGGGTAAAGGTGGATTCCGCCTCAACTTTTTTAATATTCAATCAGCAAAAGTTTATACTACGCTATCCCTCATCTGGAAACAGACTTTTGATGTCTTTGGTAGCCGGGCATTGATAATCGTACCGTAGGAGGGTTATCGAAGTATGGTCGATGATACAAAGTATTTTACTTCGACGATACTGCCAATAATGAAGCTTTGCTAACATTGCTTTGCTAACAAAAGCCGGCATAAAATCGGTACACTCTGGCATCATTTTCTGTTAATTCGCGAAGCTTTTCAACTTTCGGAGGAAGTGATAAGGCGCTAGTGCCCTTTGGACGCATTTCCGAAGTATGAAAAACAACGTTCGGACGGTTCATAGATCCGAACGCCGAAGGATAAATGATTGCACGCGGCAATTGGCAGGCCAGCCACATTCTCCGAAGATAAATCGAGGCATCCCCTTATGCACTTTATAGATCTACTTATGTGCAGGAAATTGATTATCACGGCACTCTGTACAGTCGTATAGAAGATTCCTCTGGGTGGTACGAAAAAAAAATTCTCCGCCGTCTCTGGTTCGCCCCATTTTCTCAGATTTATCTCTCCGTGGTATCTCCCGCCCTGACGTGCGTTTTAAATTTGCAAAATGTGCAGCAGCGATGGCGACATCAAGTGGAACAAAACGTGTATTTTTCCGCCGATGCGTAATGCCTAAGCAGAAATTAACATACAATGCGCGCATTTCTTGACAAAGGAGTAACCAAATGTCATTTTGGTTCAAAATCGCGACTTAAAGCAACAGATTTGTTGCTTTTTGCGACGCATCGTCCGAACGATCGGCAAAAATTGGGATATCGAAAAAAATACGTCCTGGCCGCGACAAACGAATGGTCGAGTGACCGGTGTCGTTACGTTGCTCGCGCGCGAAACTAAATATTTGCTCATTTTTAAGCGGAACCCCTTTTTGGCCGTTCGACTACGCGACAGCGATAAACGAAACGGCGTACGTCCGTGGCGTGTCGTGGACCTCGACGAAGATACCCGGTTTATGCCTCCCCGCCGTGATATTTTTCGTGATCCGCCGTGTCGCAATACGCTTGACTTTCACGAAAGAAAAATATTTGAAAACGTTCCGGGCGTACGCCCACGATTTCAAGCACGCTCAAGCGGCCGAATGAGTGGAGTGTAAGCGTATCTCGGCTGGTTTATACGTACAGACGAACAGTACACGTGAGCAGCGTCTAGAGACCGGTAGGTAATATCGACGAAAAGCCCTTCAAAATCGCGAATCCAAAGATAAGAGCAGAGGATGATGAGTCTCGTACCAAAAAGTGCTCGAAGTCCCGTTTCCAGGAGATCTGGCTGCGTTCGCCACGGAAACAGCGCCGAAAATCAGGCTATGGAGAAACGTCGTTTTCTCGAGCACGAGTTAAACGTCTTCTTTCCTCTTCCTGCACTTTAATTACCACCGTGGTCCATCTCTAAAAAACGATCGATCACAAACGTCACACCTAGCAACCGGTGGATGATCACGGGCGGTGAGGTTTCTGGGTGCGTAAAATGCGAAACATAAGTATCGTGAACGCGAAACGCGAGCGAGAAGCACTTGTTAGGTCCTAGTCCTGTACACCGCTGCACTTTTTGCCGGCATACGTGCGCAAGGGACGAAAATTTTGGGCGCGATTGCGCGCAGAGCGGTTTCTCGTCTGTCGAAATTTGGCGGATGCGACAGGAACGCGGCAAAGACGACAAACGTGACCGTCGGCTGGGAACACAGAACCGACACTATTTCTTCGCGGGCTGTGTCGCTCTTTCTCTGTACCAGTCAACCCACGCGCGCTCTTTCGAGAGACAAGGACAGAGAGCGAGCAACGAGTCTCCACTTGTCCGCTGCACCACTCACACTAGATCCACGCATGCGTACACGACGCGGTACGCGCGATGTGTGTGTGCAAAGAAACCACATTCGCACACGTGCGTCCGTGTCCCTTACTCGACAGCATTTTTCAGCGTGACTCCTCTTTCGTCGAGGGGTGAAAATGAATTTTTAACGGCCCTCACGTGCGAGCAATGGGGAAGTGGGATAAGGGGCTTAATGCTTTGCACCGTTATCTCAGACCTACGAGCTTCTGAATAGCTCTCGTTTAATTGCAAATCAGTTCCTTTCTCGATTGAAATACGAGTATTGTAGAATAGCGTTGTAAATGAAATAAATGTTGCGAATATTTTTCTCTTACTAATATTTTCACTCTTTAATCATCTACGACTGACATTTCCTTTGGACTTCGACGTACTGACCGCGCTTTAACCTCTTTTTCTGTGAAACTTTATGCTCCTAAAGGGAAAGAAAAAGTTGAATGTTGTCTGATTTTCAATGATCCGTACATCGAGAAAAAAACAAAAAATGACTTAAAACGAAGTACTTCAATGTAGCAATAATATGGGGTCGCTGTAATTTATAGAGGATTAACGACGTTAATGTAACTTCGAAGCGTCTCGAGTTACTTTATTTAGTATACACCGGTATTTTCATCCAGGGTAATAAATTGATGAAATGGCGCCTGATGGTGTGAAATAATATGGGCATTTCCATATACAGGCAGAAAGTTGCGAAATTCTGGATACGATCGTCCAGAGCGCAATTTCGCTTTATGCGCATTTACGAAGGTGGAGATATGCGACATACATCGGGTTACATGTGTGTGTAATTTACACGACAGCCTTGTTAATTGTTGCGTCGGGCAATATGGTGCCACTAACGTTTTATCAGTTGTACTCCCCAGCTTATTTGTTAGTCCTACGCGCCGGTTTTACACGTAAAATGAAGTACCAACGGCTTTAATAAGCTAAATAACTTCGTTAAAACCTATGAAAGAATTGAATTTTTACATTTTTTTCAAACGCAAAAATATGCTTTTGAAAAACTAAGTGACAAACATAGTTGTTGCTGTGTTATATACATATTCTTCTTTTAAGGTATATCTATCCAATGGTAAAATGTGCACGATATTTTGCAACACAGATTTGGAGTTACTCCTTTGGAACGATGGATTATTTATATCCATTACCGACGCGTTTAAAAACACGTAGGCTGAGTTACAGATACATTCGTCACTGTGCTAATCGCGGTCTCTAGAGTTCCTAGAATAACCGTGCTGAAATATAGTGACTTATAATACTGCATATTACAAACTCTGGTACATTCCGATGAAGATCAGTCGTCGCCTCACACTATCGATTGTGAGGATAATTTTTCTTTTTATTCCTGTATTTTGCATTGACGTTAAACATATTCAGATCACGCTTAAGATAAAGTAAAAGAAATGAATATAATAAGCAAACTATAAAAACTTGAATCCCCAGACGCATAATTTCAATGTTGATCGTAACTCTTTTCCTTCTCCTCGGTACAGCTGGACAAAGAAGAATGTTAGAAATCGAACAGGACTGAGCGCAGGTGTCAATCAATGAAGCATTAAAAAAAAATTGCGAGCACGGAACAAAACTAGGCAGGTCAAAGATTTACACGATGCCTTAAACGACAGGATTCCCACGGACATTCATACACTTCAAACCTGCGAGACGATTCGACCCGGTTGGACCAGTTAGGCTTGGCCATTCCATTGAACTTCTAACATGAATGAGCTTCGCCCATGGGTCCCATATTGTTTCTTTTCATAAAAAAAAGCGTAGCATCGAGGAACGTCTGCTTAACTACCCTCCAACGCGGCACGCTGTTTGTTTGGTGGCACGTGAATAAAAAGGGGTATTGAACAGATAAGGCCACGCAGGTGCAACGCAGCAAGATACAACAAACTGCAGGTACACATTGGTTCTCACGCAGGTATATGCGTGGACGCGTCGTACCCACATAATACATCCATATATCGTTCTCAGTTCTCGACTGTACAGTCCGTGTGCCTGCGACCTCTAAGAAGTTTGTGAGACAATGGGTTACGGGGATCACGCGAAAAATGTAACGCAAGAACTGAAATGAGACAGAAGAGAGGAACTTGCTTCGGTTATTGGAGAGTTGGTTTCTTGTGAAATTTAATTAAGAACGGCTGAAGCAGGATAAAACTATTTGATAAACGGGGACAAGTACGTGATTATGTGCTTCGAGAATAATTAAGGTTGCCGTGAATTTTGCGTATCTCAATTCATTATCATTTTCATTAGGTACATTGAATTAATGTGTTTGTATTGTCAATCCTCGTCGTGCAAGCAGACCGGGAATTGTAATTAGTAGCGAGGACAATTGAATTAAGCCGTACAATACGCAAACCTGACTTCTTTTCCGGAAATACTTCGTAAAACGTATTAGGTGCAGAAAAACATACCTTTTAACCGCTAATGTAAATGTATCAAATTTAACTTCGGTATCGTACGTATAAGGCATTTTGCACATTTCGATGTGCTAAGCTCTGAATTTATTTATCTCTTCCCTGCCCAATGTTGCAAATAATATAGACATTTTGTTAAAACTCCATAACAAATGTTCAATTATTAGTAGTCATTTCAACAATACTCGCGGAAAAATTATAAATGGAAAGAGTATCTTTCTTGAACCACGTAGTTTAATGGAAGTTTTTAATGGATTAACAGCATAAAACATCCTGTCCGTTATCTACTATTACAAATGGACATTTTATTAAAATTTCTTCGAAACAGCCGAATTAATGGCACATGCCTTAACAATTCCAGGGAAAGTTTTATAAATTCTAATAAGCAACATCATCGTAACAAGACCATCCCTCGATGTGGAAAGTAAATCATATCGGCCAGATACAACTCGTTACGATTCTTGCTGACAAAATACACGTAATCCCGTATGATACCAGCGATACTCTTCTTAACGACGTTTCTTTTCTGGAGCACAACGTGGGCCCCATTCGACAGATGTTCGCAACGCGAGATTTGTCTCATGGTACGGCGATCAGTCAAATGCAACTAACGGAGTGCGGGTCTATAAGTTTGGCAACAGCGCGGGGCACTTGAACGTTCATTGTACGTATAGTTCGAGCACGCCCGACGAGAGGCCGGCTTTTTACAGTGACACACGTGCTCCCCACTAACTTTATTTCTGACGACAGAGTTCACGATTCGAGGAGTCATCGGCACGGGAATACTTCCTTTTTCGCTAGCGGGGAAACCGAATGTACTGCGACTTCACTCGGTTGTCCCAGGCCTGTTTCTCTCGTTCGTATTTAAACACTAAAACCACAGAGGCGATCAAAGTGACTTGGCCGTAATTGCACAGAAAAATTACTGGAATTTATGATGATACATTTGTGGCGAATTGTTATCCATTTTGTCACGGTCTGCGAGAAATGATCCTACATAACTGTGACTTCAAGTCAGCTTTCGTTTGTATACCTTGTCCTAAGTCGAATACTCTTTATTATTATGTTCGTAGATTATTGTAAATCAAAAAAGCACGCGTCGATCGTTGAATGACTCTCCGCTTACATTCAACTTTATCTTTTTCTTTGAAGGCACGAGGTTATTAGAAGAGGTAAGCAAACGCGTTGTTAATGATGAAAAAATAAATGTCGATTATAGATTTTTAAATATATATTCACGAATAATAATACCCAATTATGTCGGGATAATGACCGGTAGTTCACGCATTCAACACGCGTAGCCGAGATTACGACGGTGACTGTCCGCCGCTGTTAAACGAAAGTTGAATCAACGATTCATTATGGTTAGGAACTAGTACGCAAATGTATGGCGTTCGTAAATTTGTAGAATGTCGATCGAAAAAGACTCCGCTATTTATGTATCCTTGAAACATTATGCTCATACGAGCCGTAAGGTTTACATTGGAATTCCAATGCAAGCTCGCGCAGTCAATGAATATTTTAGGGCTTCGTTGAAATTTAATGCGTGGCACGCGGTGTAGACCGCCATGGATATTAAATAATGTACCTATCTACGTGTATACGGCGTACATGAATCTTTTCTCAGTCATGGCGCAATGTGTTAGAAGAAGTTGACATCCATCGACTGTTTCCTTGCTGTCAACTTTCAGAAAGGCAAATACATCGAATATAATCGAAGGACTGGGTTATAGGATATTACGTAATCACCTCTTACTCCGATGAAAAAAAAATGCAAATTTTACGAATTACGCGTTAAGCATGCTCGCGCAAGGTACACTGAACTTTTGTTGTAATTACATGCGCGGAGGAAAAGGGGTAGCGTAAACGCGGAACGGGTTTTAGGAAAAACAAGCGCGTTGCACCAGTAGTGGAATACAGCGTGTATCGAATTACAGGTATATCGCCTGTACTAATTATCATGCCGAACTGCCTATTGCGATTACAGACACGCAATGTTCACGGTCAGTGTCCCATTTTGTCCCCACCTACGTGATTTTACACAATGGTACATCGACGATTTATATCGGTGATGCTATTCTGTATTGTTTTCATCGGCATAAGCGTGCGAACAATGCCGAATCTAATACGAGCTTCGTACATAACTTGTCTATCGTATTTTTATGCCGTGTTAATTTGATAATCCGATATTTGACAGTTCGAGCGAGAAGGCAGTTTATGTAATATCGCACGTATTTATAGCACTTCGATTGTTCCCCGCTATATTGGTAAGGCGATACGAGGTATTCGGGGATGCGGAGTATAAATAAGCGAATGCACGTACATTAATATCGGATCGCACTCCATATACTATTCATTACGAGAGAGCGAGAAGATAACGACTGGAGAAAAGCATAACAAACAGAAGTAAGAAACGGATATCGGATGAAACTGTTTATATCGCGATGATGGATCGGCGGAGATATCGTTGAGCAAAAGGTTAACAGACGAAAAAACTTATGGGCCAAATACGCCGCTATCTGTTACGAGCTGAGCGCAAAATCGTGCTCTCGTAATCGGGGCCTTTTCGCGATTAGCCGTTTAGCAGAAGAATGTAATATACACATGTACCGCATATGTATACGGGAAACACCGGGCGGCATTACGCAGAACAACTAACGATTCGCAATACGGCAAAAAAAGAAGGAAGGAAGGAAGGAAGGAACGGGGGGAAATCGTTCGAGCGTGGAAATTGAAATTCGGCCTTTCATTTAAGCATAGACACGCTACAGTGCTTTTTAAACGTACAAATTAATTTCCACCGATCTCCTTTCACCGCGCGGACCGGTTCATCTATGGGCACAATAAGCGACTGCAAAACAACGCTACATTTTTAATACTGACAGAAATACCGAAGGCGGTATGACATTTCAAGGTGCATTTTTACGAGAGAAAGCGCACCCACGCGCGTACTACAGATTCTATAATCCGGTAGACACTCAGGGATATACGCAATATGCGGCCATAGATCATTCGGTATAAATCGTCGGCTTAACTATTCGCAGTATGTTAGCACGGGCCAAATGTCGGTCATTTAATTCCATGCTATCAATTTAGAATATGCTATGTCTGGTTTTAACGGTATGTCGTTCTAAATTTAATAAATAAGCAACTATGAATAAAGCAAATATCTAGGGTTCCTATAATAATATTAAGAATTATATTAACCCTTCTTTTACAATCTCTAGGAATGACTATTTTCGAGGGAAAAAAAACATTGAAGATTACGATTTTATAAAATTACGTATAAAACGAATGTCTTAGAATATTCATTACGGATAAGATTGGCATATTTTATATAACATATGTACTATCAATAATTCCTGTTCTAGATTCCTTGCACGTTTTTAAAAAGAAATATATCAAGCATGTAGAAGGAATTCAAGGTTTTATGAACAGGCGAGAAAGGTATTCCTTCATAAGAGAGTTACGTGACGGATCAGCCGGACAATACGCCGGAAACGCAGAACAGGAATTGCACCAGAGTTGTTCCTGGCTTCAGGACGACAGGAGGAACATCGTATCGTGCATTCACCCAACCTGGTTGCCATTAAAACGATCATCAAAACCATTCCCATTCCCGATGCCAGGAACACTAGGTCATGGTACATTGACCACATCCTTCGAATCCTATTCCAGAACGAGCATGGGGCGCCGGTCACGCCTAATCTCGTTGACGCGAAACTGTCGGCGTTACAGATCCACCGGTACATCTGGCTCGTACCATCCTTTCCAACATTGTATAGGATTCAACGTGCGAGTTTTCCTCGCGGATCTCTCACGCATCGCGAACTGCGTACCCACGATTATGCGTGCACCGCCTTAAAAGGGTGAAAGCACGGCGGAGCACGATCTCGTACAGCAGCGAATACACGAATTCTATCCACGATCCGCGGCGTCGAGGAGAAGGAACTTTAGCGACACCCGGAGGAATTCAACGGACGTGGTTCGGCACCGGTGGTGGCAAGGGTGAACGTTCCTCCTTCGTTTCTGCTCGAACGGCTATGTGGCCGACAGCGAGCAGCACTGGGGGCCGCGCGGGTATATACACGGTGACGTAAAACCACGCGCGAGAAAGGTCGCGCGGACCATTGACAAGCTGTACTGTACACGGCTGTATGGCACTTACACTTGATCAGGATGACACCGTTATGCAGCTCCTCCATCTCGCGGGGGCGAGAACTTCGCCCGTCGTTTCCACGTTGACCCTATATCCACGCCAGCTTTGAGCGTCCCTTTTTTCCCTTGATACGTAGGCCAGCGCACTTTTCGAAACGCCTCCGGCTAGTGCTGCCTCGGCGTATATACAACCACGGTCGGTGTTACGACACGGGATGGCTCTCGGTGCTCGTGGGGAAAATCAAGCGGCGCACGTGCTCGCGCGGCCGGCCGCGGGCATAATTGATATAAAGCAGCTCATCGATGATAATCCCCCGGTTTGTACGACGATCAAGTGCCACGGATGCCGAGTAAACATGGCCGCGCGCGCCTTTCTGGCTCTCCGTGGCCCGCAGAGCCGTCACGCACTGAGGGAAGTTGCATGGAAACGAAGGGCACGGAGGAGATAGAAAGAGAGACGCGAAAGCCAGGCCGCTCGCCGAGCTACCGGTGGGACGGCCGGAGGGCGAGGGGTGGGGGGCGGTGCTGCAAGCTGCGAACGAGAGAGAAAGTGAGAGAACGAGAGTGAAAGAGCAGCTGACCTATGGCAAGGGAGGGAGGGCGGCGGAGGGAGGGGAGCACGTCCTGCATGAGGCTGGAGTTTCGCCGTGGCTGGCAGACGGCGCCACTTGAAACGCTGTACCCCACCCGGCTTGGCCCTAAGATTCTACGATTCACGGAGGAGCTCCCGATTGTGAGCCTCGGTCCTTTTGGCCAGGTCTCATTGTTAGACCGCGCGAACCACGCGGCAGCTGGTTGCTCGTAGAGCTTTTGTAGGCGGTACATGCGGGTACGCGGACGTGGCTCGATCAAATGGCACACGGTCCAGCGTCTTAAAACTTCGTTTATTAAAACGTACTCAGAATCGTTTTAGAAGGAAATGGCTTTTCATGCGAAGCAAAACAAATCGAGTATAGTTTGATGAAAACATGTGTATGCGAAAAGGTTTGAAAATATTTAAAGGCTAATTTCAGCCATGTTTTTCACGAATATTTCCGAGGCACTGCGTTTTAGCATGGTTACTGAACGGCGGATGTTCTTTATTGATATACGTTTCAAACGACAGCATTCATCACCATCCTAAATAACGAATGAGTACGGTACAATCAGTATGCTTTATGCACGTTATATACTATACCCAATTTGAGGTGACAGCTTCGGTAAAGTTGATTCAAGAAAATATACCCTGACGACACTTCACTATAAAACTGACAACTTATATATTATTTGTCACGATATAAAATAACAACTAAACACGATTATTGACGAACGCGTTAAAGCTTGATTCTGAAGTAACCAATTTTGAATGTGAAGTATCATGACGAGATGCAAAAGTCCTGCGTAGGCAATATATTAACATACGAAGACTACTTATGAAGGCGAAATATGATGCGTCTCGGAAGTCCACGCATTTGCTATGCGCTACAAGTCACCAAAGGAGGAGAAGCAACGTCTCTTATTCACCATAATAAAACTACAACACTCAATGTTATCGTTTGTTTGTCTGATGTTCAATTCCAGTTCCTAATATCATTTAACCTAGAAAATCTTGTTATACGGTAGATTCTTTTTTTCTAAATTCATTTTTCGGCACCGACTGCTAAGGTCATTTGGCTTAGGACCTACTGTTTAAGGTGGGTTCGGTAGATTTTAAATCATTAGAGCTGTGATGTATATATCGCATGAGAAAATATCTACGGGTAAGGCGGGCAATTCAAATCACAGATTTTTTTGTGTAGATCCACTACGGCTCTGCTCCACAAGTTTTTCTGTCACACGATCAATTCAAGATCTCTATCAATGATTAATATGTTATTTATAAAATTGATATATACATAAAAAAAGATATGATATAAAATCGCCTTGCAACATAGTTTTCATCACATTATGAAATGTTTGCAACTGGGCAAAAAAGCGGGTCAAACTTTTTTTGCCAAGATCAATATACATATGCCATTTCAGTGTATTTGCCAAGAAGGCAGACGGCCAAGACTTCGAGATAAACGTATTTTTGGAAGTTTTCTTTGAGTGGCTCGAGCATCTAATAATTCAGTTTACTCCAAAACTTCAGGTAGCAACTTATAAGCTTCGTGATAAAAATTATAATCGAAAGATACGACGAAGTCTTCCTCGAAAACGTGGGCTGTAAAAATTCCTATCGTACAACCATTGCGTACAAGCACGAGACAAATTGCGTTACGCACCTTCGTCTGCTATAGAAAAAAAAAGGGAGAAGTATCGTCGATAACGCAGCAATCGGACAAAGGAAAACGGTTGGTTAACCCATAGAAAAAGAGCTGTTGTAGCGTTTTAGTAAGAGATGGCGGCGCGGTTTGTTTTCCTTTCTGGCCTGGCAGCCTACCAAAGAGCACCAGAAGCGGGCGTTATACGCATTATACGCGGCCTGCGAGTTGCGTACATACCGTTCAAGTTGCATCCCCACCAAAACGACGTTTGCAGCTTCCACCACGGCGGTAGCAGCCCGTGCAGTTTCTATATGTCCCCCTCTAGTCCCCAGTAAGGACTGAAACCAGGTCTAGATTTTAGTACGCATCAGAATCTCGACCATGATAAGTTTTCGTACGGGCGGTTGCATCGGTTTCGTTGTCAGCTCCTTCTCGAACGGTTGCCATGACGCAGGCCTGTCATCAGACCAAATTTCGATGTGAGTTCTATCTTAGAGAGAAAGAAAGAGGGAGAGAGAGAGAGAGAGAGAGAACGAGAAAAGAAAGAAGGATACAGAAGGAGAGGGAAGTAGAGAGGGAGAGAGAGAAAGAGAGAGAGGAGAGAAATAGAGAGAAAGAACAGTTTTTCGTCCTGTGCGATCGATGGATTCCTACGAGTCTTCGAGTCATTGTTAAAGACGCAATAGTTCCATTCTCGAGCACCGATCGTTGTTGTCTCTCTTTCGCTCGTGCGCGCACTTGTTCTTTTCATCCTTTCCTTCCGATTGGATGCCCGTACGCATCTGTCGACAGATGATGCACCTTCTGCCACGCGAGTCGATTTATCGCGTAGGAAAACGAACGATACACAGGCTCCGTCCTGCCCTTATGAAATCCTGGGTGGTCAAAAATATCATATCTTTTTTGATCTGGTAAATCCAATGCCACAATATCTTAGAGCGCGGTACTACTCGAGTGTTGTGCGTAGTGTACTTATTCCTAAGCTCAACGTTTACGTGCTCTGATCAGTTACAGTGCATCAATAGGTTGATAGACGATTAGTCGAAGAGATTTAAGTGTTATTTACGAATCGAGGGTTAATATAAATGTTTTATTGTCACCCACTTTGCCATAAGATTCTCGATGATTTAAGCTATACTTTGTTTAGCTTGAAACCTTGAATCAGATCGTATCTTAAAAATGAATTTTTTGGAAAACTTTTCATACGTTACTCGGCATTTACTTTTTGCTGACGTCCGACATGGCTTTGGAACAGTACTTTTAGAGTTGTATTTTTTTTTATTTCAGTGCCAAGATATTTGATTCACGCTAATCGTTTCATATTTAAGAGAATTTAATTTAAGAATGAAACGAATTCCATCACTTTCATAGCCTGAAGTAAATCATGCAATAAAACAATGTAACCGCTTATAAGAATTTAGGTAATTTACTTTTTCATGCAGAGGTTTTCATCGGACAATTAACTATCAGTACTGGTTCTATTAGTCTATCAATTTCGGCTATAAAGATTCTTCTTGTTGTGTGGAGCCCGCCAATGTAATAAAAGAACAGTTCGTCTTCTTCTTCGTTACGGCAGCATAAGACTGCGTCTAATAAGATTTCTTAGAATATCTCAGAATAACAAGTCTCACTAGTATACGTAGTTACGTAGTCCCCCACCCTTTTTCGCTGATGTTTGTACAGGGACCGAGAGTCTCACCTGCCGGTTTATTCAGCTCAGAAAGGAAAATGGGAAGCTCTTCACCGGTCGCAAATACTCGGCCCAGGCAGGATGGGAGTAAGTATACACGCAGATCGCTTTCGTTTTCGAAATTCGGTCGAGAGTATGCGGTATCGAACCACGCTGTGAGCGTGTACTCGATCTACGTTTATCGCTCCTTCAAATCACGCGCGACATATATCGCGATCTTATCGACTTAGATCACGATCATAGGAAAATGCAAATTTTGCCGCAGTAATTGCAGGTGACTCGATCTATGGCCAATTATGATATCGTACTTTGGTCTTCTGCGATATATGCAACCAATACCGTTTCAACGTAACGTGTCAAGTGTCGGATTGAAATCTGTTACACATGTAGTTCTACTTACGTAAACCTCGATTATTCATGTGTTTGTAAAGACTATATGCATTATTCTGATATGTATGTTAATCGACCTAATTCTTGTATTGGTGCAACACGATAAATTTACATACCGTGGTAATTCACTCAAATGGGTGAATTTACATTATTGTATGATGTCAGCTGTAAATTACTTCTATTTATTTGATATATATTGTAATCGTAGTAGACGCTGATATTTTATTTTATATATTGACCATTTCTATTGCGTATTGATACAATTAAAAACCAGCGACATGAGAAATACTAGGTGTAGCGAACATGTGCTTACTTTGTGCTTTCTCATTGTCCGATAACTATTGCAAGATTGAATTTTTATTATGAAATATGTATTATTATCTCGCGTAGTGTTGTATTCGCATTATTTAATATTCAAAGATAGCTCTTACAAATTTCTTAATGACGTTTAATTGTATGATATTTTAGAACACCTTTTTGTCAGTTTACAGACGTTGTATATATATATCTCGCATTAGTAAATGTGTTCTCTTGAAGATAACATAAATTCCTAGTGCGTTTAGAAACATTATGATTATCTCCATATGTACAATAAGATACGGATAGATTTTCTGTCTATCTATTTTAGAGAAAGGAGAAAGTCATTCTAGAAAGAACAATGTTATATTGTATAATTCTTGCAAGTACTAAATTAATTATATATATAAACTATCGACAAGTACGTCATTTTTTGGAATTATCTTTTCTTCCTAATCAATATGCAAATAAATAACATCGACGGAAGCGGAAGTGCTTGATGATATTCCGTTCGTGCAAGCAGCCGTGTCTGTTAATTCATCGATCACCCGCTTTCGAGGAATGGATTCATTTCCATTATCGAATAAAATATGTGCAAACGATAAGAGTCAGACAATGGTTCAACTCCGCAGAGCTTGTGAATAGCCACTCCTGTGTTCATTTCTAGGAAGATCTAGATGCAGATGGACATTCAAAGATAATCCTCAAATAACACAGAAAATTCGGTCAGGCATGCTTTTTGATTCTTTCAAACCTAACTATTCGAAAATTCTTACAGGTACATTCTACAACATATGCGCGAGGAGTTTCCAATCATTATGGCTGACGTACACTATAGGGTGCTGAAGAAGAAGTGGTCGAACCTACTACAGCAGTACAAAGTGAGACAAAGCAGATGACTTTTATTAGTTTCCGATAGCGGCCGATTACCCGTTTATCTCGCGGCAGCTGTTAGTTTGTTTTATCGATTTGTGTTCTGCAATGCAAGGAGCATAATAAACGCACTTCCTTTAACACTAAACCTTGCAGATAGGTCAAAATGACCGCTCGGTCATTTCTTTAAAAAATTTTGGAAAAATTGGAAAATTGTAGAAAAAATGTAGAACTTTGAGACGGAGTATTTTCTAAGATTTTACATGACAATCTTGTAGCGCATGGATCAATATATTAATCTATGGAAACTTTTCCTTCGTGCTATTTCTCTTTAAGGATACATTTGGTACACTTAAATATGTCTGGAAAATGGCTGGTAGGTTTAGTGTTATGTATAGAAATACCGAAAATATCGTCGTAAGGGATAATGATTTTTGTGATTCATCAAGTTTCTCATAAACCTTTTGCTATCTGCCGATTGCACGAATTGCATTACATCCAAGATATAATACCCTATGCTTTATTGGATAAGTATATAACCGTTACAAAAAAATTTTTTTTTATTCGTTCAAATAGGAAAACGCAGATCGATATTCAGAAATGTGTATCGCCCATGTTAACTCTTTGATTTCCAAACGACCACATTGATTATTTAATACTCTCAAAAATACAATGTCTATCTTGTTGGTTGTTACCGATGTTACAGTAATTTGCTTCGATTAAATAATATCAAATATCCAAACGAAAGCTTGAACAATACGCTTTATCCAGCCGTATCGTTGAATCAATTATTCATCATCCAAAAACTCTTCGCTAAATCACAAACCTTTGCAGTCACCGAATGTACTTCCATATCCTTAAAAAATGATTAACACTCGAAGCACGTCTCACGTTTATGGTAAACTCATTCGAATACCATATGTCCCATAATTACCATTAATTCTCTTATCACGGAAAATCCAATCCTTTTTTGCCTTAAGCGTTATCCACGGATAAAGGGATATTCAATTCTCAGCCCTTCATGCGTTAATCGCCGGAGACACCTTCCAAAAACTTAAAGGCACAACACAAACAATTCAAACCTCCTAAACAGGAAACGTCACCCGCGATACGTATAAAGAACACAGGTTCACTCGTACACAAGAAAGCTTCAAGCCCGGAAGGGCACGTCTTTGCCCTCGTACGATAGTCCGCATTGGAAGACTAAGCGCCGGAAGAACACGACTGGCCGATCGATTCCCAAGAACGTTCTGCAAAGCACGAGCAGCTTGTTAGCGGGAATAGATTAGTCAACCCGTTGGGAATTTTCGATTGCAAAGGTACGGCGCACTGCCGCCACCGCCGCCGCCGCCGCCGCGGATGGGAATCAGAGACTCTAGGCACGCGAGGAACGCGTCGTGGTTGCACAAACGCCGAGGATAAACGATTAAACGCGAGAAACTCGGTTGTAACCGGTACGCGAGTAATATGCATCCTCTTCCTCTTCTCTTTAATACACTTTCGGCAGCCACTGCTAAGTCGTTTGGCTTACGACCTACTGTTAAAGGTGTGTTTCGAGGCACCAAAGATGTGGTATATGTGTCACGCGGGAAATTCTCGCATCAGTGATGGACGGGTAATTGGTTAACGAAAAAATTGGACAACGTATACTTTCACGAATGATATTTAACACATTGCTGACCGGTCACGAGTTAACTCGTGATATCGTGGCCAAACGTTGGTGACCGGTCACGAGTTAACTCGTGTTTTCGTAGCCAAGTCTTGGTGACCGGTCACGTGTT
>JBCFXI010000263.1:156415-213422 GCA_038496175.1 Ampulex compressa | reverse complement strand
TATATATATTGCATGTATGTATAATATGCATATGTATATTACCTGAGAAAATAGATGCTTATATATCCATGTATAATATTGTATTATATAAAATTTGTAATATATATATGTATATCTATATCGATGAGATTTACTTATTGCTAGTTTTTCGATAATACCGAATGGTGGATTATTATTGATCAAATTACGAGGATTTTGTTGAGGATGTTATTATTAAGCTTGTGTAGGCGATAGCATTGGAAAGAAAGAATTAATAAAGCAGTAACGATCTGAATTTTTTTCCAATGCCACACGTCCAATGTGTTTTCTAATGTTTGATCACTAATTCCTTAAAAACAAAAAAAGGGAAGAAGTTGAGCGTGAAAAGACACTGAATCTGGATGTATTCAATATGCACGAATGACTTAAAATACAACGTACACGAAGTACATTCTAGAAATCATGTTTTCCAAATGAAGCGCGAAATTTCAGCACGCATTTAGCACTTGATAATCGATCAAAGGATCTCACGATATAACGAAGATCAACACCAGATAGAAAGACCACAGTTGGTCTGATCTTGAAATTCAGTGGAAGATAAAAATCGCGATGTTCGAGAAATACGAAGGTCCTGGCTCGCATTAAACCCCGAGTATCCTGTATACCGAGAACCTTTATCCACGACGCCTTAGTACGTGCCATGTGGCTTTTAGTTAGCCTGAAACCGGAGCGCGGTTCGTTAAGAAAAACGAGACGTGGCAAATTAAGATGCCACTCGCCAGTCGAAGGCGGCTTTCAAGATCGGGCTAACTCCCTGCCACCGGCAGGTCCTGGAAAATCAGCGGGCCTCTTTATTACCTTTATTAGAAGTATGCGTATCTCAGCCAATGGTATCACAATTACGTAGTACGGGTCACCGAACTCCGTTCTTCGAGGGGCGATCGTTAAATCGTATAAAAGCCTCGTTATTTCCGTTCTGCAGTAAAGCAATCGTAATGCAAGTGACTCAAGGCGATGTTAGATAAATCGTTTTTATAATCTGCCTCTGCACGAAGTTTATCGCCGATAATAGATAGTCAGCGATTCTCCCTTTTCGTGTAATATAAAGGCGCCGACTGCTCAGGCCTGTAGCCTGGTCAGCTGTTGATAAGCGATAATGAAAAATATTTACGAAACAGATAGGGTAAATGGATCAGTGCTTGGCACTGTACCAGTACTCGAGGCTTTTTTTGAAAAAAGTAAATAATTAAAGAAACCACGAGCGGAAATAGATTAAACTTTAATAATCCATATAATGTCGCTCTTCAGGGACTTATATGTAGAATAGTCCTCTATTAATAAGTGTCGTAGTGATCGTTTGATCAAACCCGCGCAGGACTCTCACGATGTTTGCGTATTTTCCATATAAATCGCTATGGACTGGCTTAAAATTTAACTATTACAAGTTATATTTCAATCTATGGCAACTATCCAAGCAAAAGGATGTCAACTACTGAATTTTTTCTATTAACTGTGTGTCAACTATCGAATCAAATAATACTTATAGAAAAAGGAAAACATTTACAACCGCCATCAAGAATGAATACTTCTAATACAATAGAAGAATACTTCGTGCAACAACTACTAACCATACACTCTTCATAAAAAGGAACTTAGCCTGAGCTGTCAACGAATAGGCAAAAAATTCGCCAAAGTATCAACTATATTACCTTACAGCTACTTCACCTTATACGTAAATCAATCCATAAAATTCTACAGTAGCTGTAAAACTACGCCATAAGTCGAATGAATAATTCCAAGATGTGAAAATGAAAATCAAATCTCATGATGAGAAACGATCGACGACGCTTTGGATGGCGGAGGAATAAAGACGAAGATTGGCCCGACAAATCGAAGGGAGGCTCCATTCGTGGCAGGAAATACGTACTGGCAAACGTCGGCGATGCAGCCCGGCGCATTTAATTAGACTCCCAGGTGTAATTGCGCGGGCTTTGCGCAATGCATTATCGGTGCTTAGCAACGACGCCGGGAAATATTCGTGCGAGTTGAAGAGTCAACACCCCTGGAAGCCTCTCCTGCCGATGTTTGTTTCAAATACGAAAAAGCGCCCGTTAAATATTTGCATACGCCCGTTTCACAGCGCGCCACCGCGTAAATTCGGAAAAATCCTGTAATACCCCGCGAAAGCTCGCAAACTCGACGCAATAATACGGCCATATTATCCAGTGGATAATGTGTCCACTTAGTCTTGCAAAGAGCATCCGATTTCAAGCAAACGATACACTCTGTCGTTGAGCGAATCGATATCCGTATCGGAATCGTTTAAGCTCCCGTTGCAAATTTCATATCTCACGAGAGTAAGCGAAAACCACGTATTCGCTGGTAAACAGATAAGGTACTCACAACTATTCTCCTCGACGATCTTCGATTTCTATATGTTAATACATTTCGTGGCTACTCCTATTTTATTCATGCTCGAAGATATTAAACATACTAACGCAGGGGAGTGAGTATAGATTTTTCTTTGCCCCCTACTGATCGCGGTATGTTATAAAATATAGTTCTCTGGTGGATGCAAGTGTAGAATGTAAGATCGTTTATAAAGCGTAAGCAAAAACGTGGGGAAAAAATCGAAAGCGGTATTCGATTCCAAACTACATATACGCTTGGATCTACCATGAAGTGCATCAACATCTGCATAAACATTTCGTGAATCACCTTGTAATCCTAATAAGTCTCGAAAAACAACATAAGTATTACATACCCACTGCTAACCTATCAACGTATCCACAACCATTCCCGACATTCTATTTCCTCCAAAGCACACACACACGCATACACACCCAAGAGGCTCTACATCGTCGGTCGCATCGACATCTGCATCAACATCCTGCGAATCAGCTTGTAAACCTAATAAGTCTCGAAAACCAACATAAGCATCGGTTGCTCGTCCACCGGTGCATCCACTGGTAACCTGTCAGCGTGTCCGCAAGCGTTCTCGACATTCGATTTCGTCCAAAGCACATACACAAGAGGCTCCATATCGTTAGGCGAATCGACATCTGCATCAACATCGTGCCCGCTGCATACGTATCGCAGCGTGCTATTTGGTATTCGGCACGATCTTCCAGCCTCGGCCAGCCGCGACACACTCCTCCGTCTTCCTATACTTAGAACTCGGCCCGTATCCTCCTCTTCTTCTTGTCCTCGCGAACCAACGAGCGACCATGCAAATTCGCCCCCCACCCTCTCGCGGCAGAGCCATTGCAAAAAGCTCGACTTTCGAGGAGGATAGGAGTACGACCGTTTTTTCTTCCCGACTGGCTTCTGGGGAGAACAAAGGGGGATCCCCTCCATCGGCTTCCTGAAATGTCGGCAAGACTTTTCGTGCCGCTTAAACGGTCCTGCACGGAGAGCCCACGGTTGGTGAATAAAGCGAGGAACAGCGCGGTACTTACGTATCCCGTAGATTGGGATTATAAAGTGCTCCTTTATGGATCGAGGGAATGGCCTGAGCGCGGGGGAGCAATAAACGCCGATGAGCTTAGTCTCTCTCGTGCCGCGACTTAACCTTCGGCAGACTTACTTGCGGGCCTCGTATTGAACTTGGATCCTTCGAGGACCCCAGGACTTTTGGAACGGCCGCCGGAAGAGTTTACGAAGCGGTGGCCGCGAAAGGATTCGCGATGGAGGAGGATTACAAGGATGGATTGTGGTGTATAATGCAGGGCGTGGGGAAAAAATTGGCTCGCTCCTTGTTCCGAGTGAAACGCTCCGCGGGAATGGGTGAATTAAATTGGAGAAAAGGCCTAAGGTTTTTTTTTAAGGATGTTAAAACTTTCTTTTATTTAGTTTATTGGACCAGCGACTATGTTAATAGACGTTTTAATCAATACTGAATATATTAAATATCCGACAAGTGTCTTTCGCTATCTCCATGGAGCTGTGTTTTATCTGGTAATGTTTATACAAACGTGAAATAATTCAATAAAATAGTATAAAATAAAAAAGTGTGCGCATCTATTTCCTTATAAAACGAGAAAAACTTTTAGGACAACCAAAAAATTATAGTGTATGTGTGTATGTGTATTATTTTATTGAATTATGTATATAGCTGGAGGACGACAGAAAATTAAGTATATATACATATATATAAGTAATAACCTATCGAAAATTCAGTACACCTTTTC
This sequence comes from Ampulex compressa, assembly GCA_038496175.1. Taxonomy (NCBI): domain Eukaryota; kingdom Metazoa; phylum Arthropoda; class Insecta; order Hymenoptera; family Ampulicidae; genus Ampulex; species Ampulex compressa. Next base: position 209,253 of record JBCFXI010000263.1, on the reverse strand, counting down.
CAACACCATAAAAATACCAGGCATTACATAGTAAGTTTCTACAAACGACACCACAATTCGGTTCTGTCCACCGATTTACACCGACAGAACGATCCTGTTCCACGATCCGACGGAGGAAGAGGACCACGATTTACGGCGCTCCGACACAGAAGAAAAACCGGAATATCCCCAAGAACTTTCGCGCGGTCCCGTCATAGCGCGCCTCTCCCATTTCCCGTGACAAACGGCGCGAGACGACATCAATCGGATACTCTATAATTTTGACGAGCCATTCTTGTCGCGGTGCCAAAACGTCGTTCGCGGTGTCACGGAACAGCCAGCCGCGTTGGTTCGCTCTTAGGGACACGCGAGGAAGCGCGATGCCGCCGAGAGCAGGCGCTCAGGGCGGATTAAATTCGGATCGAGGGCCGATAAGACGCCTCTAATGCGGGCCGCCATCTTTTGCCCACGTGACCAGAAATACGAGCTCCCCCCCCCCCATTTTATTCCTTGCCTCCTCCTTGTCCCTCACTCGCACGACAATAGGACCGCAGGACTTGATCCAATATACCGATGACCCCCGCGCGACAGGCCGCTCTGTCGTTTCCAGCGGGATTACCCTCTGACGCGCGATGACTGATTGTCGACTCCTTTTCGAAAAGCACCCTCGCGCCCCGAGCTTTTTCCAGGCACCCTCCTCGTTTTCCGGCTCGAGGCTAAAACGGGGAATACGAAAATATCGATTGCGTCGCGAGCCTCAACGCGTTTTGTGCTGGGCCGACTTTTCCGTTACTTTGGGAATTATTTTTGACTTTTGGGGATATTTATTTGCGGGGTGTGTCTCGTCGTGATACTGGAATTTGCTTCTGACGTATGTTTTGGGGTTTCTATCGTTGGTAAGATATATTGGATTGGCAAGTAAGTAATTGTGGATTTTTGGATTGTGGATTTTTGGAGGGTGATTTTGGTGTAATTTTTAGGTACATTTATGTATTAGAAATTTCAAATTGAGGGTGTTGTTTTTACACTTCATACTTTGATTTTAATTTGGTGAAAAAATTGTGATGGTCGGTTGAGCAGTTCTTATTCATCGTTGGTTAGATAGTAAAGTCACAAATACGCAATGATTTACTCGCAAACCCAATGGTTACTCCTGATTCTCATCTTGCTCGAAATATATATGAATCAAACAAAAGCGCGTGCTTGTAAACTGTTTTACAACTGCGCGCAAGGACTATTCGTTCAATTCTCAATTAGTAAGGAACGATTTATTTTGAATTTTTCGTTTTGCAGGAAAAAATTCTAAATGGCCTGAATAGAAAATTCAGCGTGGGGCGTATACGTCCCACGCGGCACGGAACGTGTTATCTCGAGTCGTGGGATTGGTTTTTTCTTCCTCATTGGGTTGGTTCTCGTAATCGCTTAAACGCGGGTTTTTAATTCATAGGTCGGGAATAAGTGACGGTTTTAATAGGAGGTAAAGGAATTCGGGAATTGTTCCGCCTTGGGAACGATTTAATCGAGGAGCGTGACTTAATAATCGCGCTGACCGAGAGAGAATTTAACAAAGTGTGCGCGCTTCGTATTCATCGGGACGAATTTAAATCTCACTACGTTTTTTCTCCAAATTTTGTCCCTTTAACACTGAAGTTACCGAACTTGTCAAAATAATTGGTTTGTTATTCTCTTCTAAATCCTAGAACTCTATGACAATACATTTTTTAAGGCCAAATACCAATATCCAAAACGTCTTTTCCTACTTTATCCTAACGTATAAATAAAACGAACCTCCATAGAAATCACATAAGAACTCGAAAAACATCTAATCTCCACTCTCCATAAAAGCAACCACCCAAAATTTCCATTCTCTCCAACGATCAACGTATAAGTGTCAATCCTCGATTCCACAAACAAACCTAAACAGAAATCCCCCAAAATCTCGCTCAACATCCCATCTAATCTCTTCCTAAGAGCAGACCGCAAAAATTCCATTTCCTTCCAACGATTAATACTCGAATCTAGTCTCTCCGCGGAGCGAGGCGGCCAAAATTTCTTTCCCTTTCGACGATCATTTGGGTTCGTGCTTTCGGTCTGCAGCCTCGGGCCGACAGGGGGTTGTTGATGGCGCGCCTTACCTGGAAGCGGAGGCAGAGGCGAAGGAAAGAGACAGTAAGGCGGGAGACGGGAGAATCTCACTTTCGGCGAATAACCGTTACGACGATTATGCCGCAGGTAGGTACGTACGTACCGCTCACCAACACAGGTGAATCGGCCGTGGGCGCGACGTGTACGTGCGAGATAGTCGTAATACCGTGAACGATTCATGGACAGCGCCGGGCTGTGCGCGTGTAACCTGTTATAACGGATGGAGACACGTTTCTTAGAAGCGTCTACGTGCCCACGCGCTACGTCGGCTCCTCGGGAACGCCCGATGAGAGAAACTCGCGATGCAAGCTGGTCAAAATTCTAATCCTAGCCGGGCAAAGGTATCCTCGAATCGCTCCACAACGCTTTAGAGGAAATATACTAATGAATGTAAAGTGAGGAGTGATTCTGAGGATTACACGGTCTTTATTCATCTGTATTGGCGAGGAAAAGAAATATTCGGAAATATGTGGCAAGGATCGATTTCTGTGTTTTGAGTGTCTTATATAAGAGAATGAGGAAGATGGAAAAAAGGGAAAAATGTGCATAGTAAACGAACATTTTTCTCGATGTACCGCTGTTTATATATCTTTAGATATTCTCACGTCGGTGAAGAAGTCACGCTAAAGTCTACCAAGTGCAGAGTTCATTTTCGACAAACACTATCACCTCATTATAAATTACATTCTTCTGTTTTAACTTGCTTATGTTCTTATTATTGAAACTCCAGACATACTTAAAAAAAATAATAAGCGCTCACAGTTAACGCATACAATTACGGTCTAAATTTATTATAATAACCCACAAATCATCGAATGGAAAGAAGAAATTAGATATCCTCCGTAAACAAAATCGCTCCCTTATAAAATCCACTTTCCTATTTCCATGTGCTTACATTATCATTGTCGCAACTCCAGACATATTTAAAAAATAATATAATAAACACTCACAGTAAACGCATACAATTACGGTCTAAATTTATTATAATATCCCACAAATCATCAAATGGAAAGAAGAGATTAGATATCCTCCGCAAACAAAATCGCTCCATAATAAAATCCATTCTCCTACTTCCAGTTGCTTACATTCTCATCATTGCAGGCATACTTAAGGGAGAAAAGTAATAAACGCTCGCAGTAAACTGCGATACAATTACCGCCTAAATTTATCACGATAACCGAGGAATCATCGAAGGTCCCGAATGGGAGGAAGAAATACGAGCCAGCCGAGGCGAGAGGAAGCCGATCGTATCGGCGAGGCACCGCCGGCACGGGGGCGCGTAAAAAATACGAGGAACCGTTGTGAGTTTTTATTTTAGGAGGCCATCAAATAGCTACGAATGTATAAGCCTCCTTTCGCAATTAAGGATCGTTCGTCGTAGTCCTTAGCGCTGGCTCGCCATTACCGTTACCGTAATTACCGCCGAGTCGGCCGCCGACTGCGGCACAAGGCGGAATTACAGCACCTCCGGAGGCCTCGCGTCGTTTCTGCCGCCTCACGTCGACGCAGTTATCGTTTCCCAAAGGCGAATTCTCATGGCTCTTCCGCCCCTCCCGACCCTCGCGCCTTTCCTGCGCTCTCTGTTCCATAACTCCGATATACCCAGTCCCACGCAACCGCGGATCGTCGATTCGAACTTTGGTTCTGCTCCTGGTTTATTATGCACGTTCGATATGTTCGCGGAGGGAACATTGTAGCTGCAAGGACGATTGTTAGACGAATTTATGGTCGTAAGGATGATCGTGAGAATTTATAGTTGTGAGGATGACTTTAGAAGTCGAAGATTTTGAAGTGCAAAGAGCTTAAAGGTTAAAAAGCGCTCGCAATGTTGCCGAGAAAGTTATGTTCCTGTGTGCGTTTTAGTTGATAGTTAAAGACTTTGTACTGGAGTTTTGAACTGGGAGTTCGAAGTAAAAAGTTAAACTAAAGGTTAAGGAGTTTAAAGGTTCAGAAACGCTGGAAATGCTGCTGAGTTATATTTGAACGTGTTTCCATTGCGTTGTTAGGGAGTGCTGAGTCTACTTTACACACAGCTTTTTGAAACCGAAGAATTTATTTGAAATATTGCTAAAAGTATTGGAGTTTAAGCAGAGTTTCTTATGAAACGTGAAATATTAAAGCGACGTCGAAGTTTTAGTTATACAGTTGACGAATAGGCTATTTTGAATTTAGTATATTAGCAAATATTGAATAGGCGATTCGTGCTCCGCGAACTTATTGAACAAGCTAGTATATACGCGTATTGCTCGGTTCGACTTGAAGCGAACGATGGTTACCTATAATGTATATCCTTATTTATTCACTTATTGCAGCGAAAGCCCTTTGGAAGATGCGCGCACGACGTGTGCGAAGAAAAGCGAAAGGAGAAACGCGCGGTCAGGCGAGCCGATCTGAAACTCGCATACGAGAGGAGGAATCACCCACTACTTCGCACACATATTTCGGTGTAATAAATATATACTTAAGGAAACAGAGAAAAAAAGAAAAACGTCACTAAATCAATATATCGATCCATAATCTCAAAGAAAATCAGAAAATTCTCTATCTTAGCTTCACAATTTTCCAAAGAAATCATCAATCATTCTGCCCCTCACCGTATAGTCAATATTAAAAATATCAATAATAAAGCACTATGCAACAAACAATCCACAGCATAAGTTTAAGCAGAAAACTATAATATTAAGACTTTGCAAGTCGGATCGCGCGTCAAAACTACTATGCAAATCCCGCAAAATTGATATGCATTTAAACCTGTTATTAATGTATCCCCGTGTAAACTGCTATAAAACCGTGTTACACGATCTCAGAATAAGGTGCAGGCCAAAGACGTTTGATCGAGAATAATAGTCGTCGAACAGCTTAATCTTGTCCCCTCGATATCCGGTTTATCGATGGCACGAAGGTGCTGCAGGTATTGAGAATAGATTCGGCAAACCCCAGGTTGGGGGGGGGGGGGGATGGAAGGTAGTTTCGCTGAGTTTTTCGCCAGGAACGTACGGGCCTCGCGTGAGCTGGTGCCATTAGGGACGATTTGAATATACCCGGAAAGGGGTGTGCACGGGGGTGTCTAAACGACCTCGAAAAGCTTCTCGTAAACGTTTAATCACCGTTTCTTTTAACGAAGCGTACCTCCTCCGCAAGGCGCCGAACAGAAACTCGAAATTCCGCCCGTAGATATTCGGGTACGCGACCGAAACTCCGCTTTTGGACTTTTCCATGGAATACTGCCACCGTGATATTAATAGGAAAAGCAAGCAGGCTGGTCGATAGGTTCCAGGTAGAAATCTTCACAGTAACCTAGAGTAGTGCGCTGAATACGAGAATCGTTGAAAATGTTTGTCTTTGACGCTGGAACTGCTAGCCGCTCTCTTGAGATATTTAAATATGACGCGTGTTTAGGACATGTGTTTAAAGAACAAGTGGCCTGCAGTGGTGCGACGAGTACGAGGATCGTTTGAAATATTTGTTCTTAAAGCTGGAACTGTTAGCCACTCTTTTGATACATTTAAATATACCACGTATATATTTAAAAAAAAAAATTAAGAAAGGAGCATCGTCGATATAACGATGTACGTGTCCTGGAATAAAATCGTGGAGAATCTCAGAAAAGGGATCGAGCTGTTCCAAGCTAGAATCGACCAGTCGATTCGACCGACTCCTTAGTTTTATCGCTGACTTCTAGCCATCGTATCCCAAAGTAACTCTCTTGACTATCGCGCAGCTCTCTCCTTATTTTCTCCAGCACGTCCCTGCCTCTTTCGCCGAAGTAATCGCGGCGCAGTTTATCACCGTGCATCGATAGTCCGGGACTTTGTGAAAAATAAACCACCGTGGGGATACGAGCATTGCCCCCGTCGGTGGCATAACTAATTCAAGGGAAGAGCGAGGAAAACTATCGATCGCAGCGAGAGAGAGAGAAAAAGAGAAGAAAAAAAATTGCGAGCGCGGCAGACGCGGCATTTTGTTCTCAGCCGCTGGCAATAAAGGGTTCCGTGAACGTAACGCGGGGAAAATGACGAAGGGGACGATCGGCCAGCCGGGGAAGGCGGTCTCTCCTTTGATAAATAATCCGACCAGGGCCCTGAATATGCAGCGGTGAAAATGATTATCGCGATATCGCGTGGCAACTCGAGATAACTTTAAATTTGGCCAGTCCTCCTCCGCTAATGCTGCATCCTCGTCTGCGTGTATGTTCGTAGCTCAGTTCGAACCCAGCGCGCGTACTTGCGCTGGCACGCGTGCGTCGGTTGGTACGACTGCGTCAGCGGTGGGGACGCGCGTACTGCGAACAGCAGAGCGTCACTTATGGAAAGCTGCTGAGCAGTTCTCTTATGAGACACTTACGAGCTACGTGTTGCGTCGTATTTTCTACACTCTTGCATATCTATTTGCTCGCTCATAAACTGTATTAACACTAGAACTACCAGCTTTCTGGGCATATTTAGAACACCACGTATATCTTGAAAAAAAAAAGGGGAGAGTTAAAGGAAATTTTGGTAAATCAAAATGGTGATCTAAATATTGCATGATAATCATGGAAAATCTCGAAAAATGCATCGTTATAAAGTACTACGATTTTTTAAAGAAACGACTGACATTGTGACTGGTTTGGTAGCCTAGTGTTACGTGCTACAATGTCCTATCGTCGTGTATAAACTCTATTGTTGTGTACAATGTATCAAAAATCCTCGAGAAAGTGCGGTTAGGAATTCGATAAACTCTAATATTCATCGATCGATAAACTATAACATTTATCGATACAGTGTTTGTTCTGGACGTCTCCCGACTATCCACGAATCCTTCGTCCGCGAGCAGTGACCAAGGTTGCCACCGCAAACCCTGAAATTCCCTGGTAAGACAAACTTTTACGATTGTTTCCACGTCCCCGCCGGGGCTCTGTTTACGAGACACGCCGGGAAGCACGAATATTTCGTCTTGCGCGTACGCTTAATGAACGAGCGGGGAAAAACACGGGTGCTTTGTGCTCCGATGTAAATACACGAGGGAATAAAGCGGGGCGGGCTTAATCCCTTTACAAAGGTGGAAATAATTCTCTATTCCCCGAGGCTGATCCGGGGCCTCATACCCCCCTCGGTTGCCCTTCCTCCTCCCATTCCTCGCTCGATTATTAACGAGGATCTTGCGGATAATTAGGAAACATTTTGGACAATTGCGGGGATAATTAAGGACTCGTCTGGCCGTTGAGAGGCGGAAGGCGCGATTGCATTTGAGAGCATTTGATCGTTAATTCGATTCAACGAATCTATTGATTTGCAAAAGGAAAACCAATAACGGTATATAAATAATGAATGAATAATAAATAAAATGCAAAAATAAAATAATGAATAAATAAAATAAATCTGTGAAAAAAAGAGTAATATCAATCAAAATAAGGAATGATAACTAAAATGCTGTACAGTATAAAAAATACGCGGATTAAATTTTCAAAATTTTCAGTAATCAGTGTAAATGTAATTTCTTGGAAAAATTGCAGAAATTCATTGCAACGTATTTTTCAACGTTTTCCATAATTTTATCCTCGCACGTAGATCGTTATCTTCGTTTACTGACTTTTCTGATGTTTCCTTTTCTGTAAATATATATAGTATATATAAACGTGTCCTTTCTAAGTACCTCTACCATTAGTGGTTAAATGTTAAATTCCTTACTACTGACCAACGTATTTGGTACATTCCGTATATGCCACGCACGCCTTACATTTTGACGGACGCCTATTCGATTCGAATATCCGTGGATTCAGAGGGAGGAAAAATAGACGAGCATTCCTGGACACTGTGCAGAGGCATAATCGCGTGCAAGGCAGAGCCGTAAGGCCTCTTATACGGTGTACGTACAAGGTAACTCGAGACTCGTGACATAAACCAATCACCGCGAGATAAGAGATAAGGGGGGCACTTCCAGCCGAGCTGGCAATAATTCATTCAAAATAAACCGGAGCCGTGAAAACGGCGGTGAATTTTTCCGAGACACGCCAACGTTTCTGGCCGCTCCTTGTCCAGGAGAGAATTTTGCGCGGAGCGGGAAAGACGTGAAGCGAAATCCAGTTCGATCGAAACCAAACCCACCAAGTAGAACGATCGCGAGGGACAAAGTTGGAATTACGATTAGAGACTTGGATCAACGCTTTCAAGAAACAGAACTGGAATTCGAACCACTTGTCTCTGGACCTTTGCACTTTATAAGTGCACTTAAACCCACTGTAAGCTGAATTATTCCAAAGGTGGATTTTACACTTGAGCATCGTCACAAAACTGAAATGATGATAAGTAAAAACTCGAATACAATGTGATACTTCGAATTCTATGATCGTATAAAACGAACGGAAATAAGTTTAGATACATAATTACATACTCTTGGATTTCATATCCTATCAATCCTTTTTTTGTGCTACCATCAGTGTTAGAGTAGTAATAAAGTAAGGTAGCCTGAGGAATGGAGTTTCAAAGCTGTACACTTCAAAGCTTTAAATCCTAACTATAATCCTTTGGATCATTGCGCATGATACGTATATTGCAGAATTTAGCTTGGGTGGTCCAAATCCCGTGTTAAACAACAACAGACGTTAAGCGACGGTCGTACGTAGGTTTGAAATTAAATAAACAACAAAGTGCCCGAGGCCTGACCGTAAGCCTTGTTCAGGTTCACCGACAACAACGGTGACGATAAATGACGCCGGGAGATTGCATCGGTAAGGATACACCTATGTGGCTCGGTGTCGTTTACACGGTGCATAAACTAGGGTTACCTTCATGGAACCGTCATAACGCAATATCGTGTAGTATAGTCCAACGATGAATTTCTCGAGCGTGTGCATCCGATAACCGATGAAGTTCGCTCGCCCCAGTGATATAAGGTGAAAGCATCAGAAGTTGACAATGAGTACTTGACACTTCCAAAAAGAATAAATTTTTTTTCAAAAAAAGTAAATTTCAGTACGTGACACTTAAAACAAAAAAGAGAAAGTAAACTAAGAGAATCAGAAGTTGGAATGCATCAAACCTTTATTAGATATCTAGTGATTTAAGATTGAGCTATGTACAGGAATAGGCAAAAAATTCTTTAAACTGTCGACTACTGGTTCCTTCAGCTTACTACTACTTGTCGCTCTTGTAGTAGCGAGGAGGACAAAGCTGTGCGATCATTAAACGAAATATAAAACATGTTACCATACAATGGTTATAAATTATTAAACATAGTTCTCTCTCCCTCCCCTTCGCAACCTCGACGTGGAAACGTGAGCCGCTCGTTCGTCAAGTCGATTAACTCTACGAAACAGAAAGTTAGGAAAACTGAGAGTCCACGGTTCTCCAAAAAAAACACAGTAGCTCACGTCTCCACTAAAATCCTAACGACAAAAATTCAAAACATCTCAATTTCGCTTATAACAAGCTAATCGTAAATATAAAAAGTCTGGAAAAGTTAATTTAATTTCGAGCTTGAAATTGATTCGAAAATAGAATTATCCATCATTCAATAACCACGCAAATTCCCATCCCTTCGTTCCCCCAAATTCATTCGAAACACAAAAACTCGAGCGCCGATAAAGTGTTCGGGCGGTAAAACCTTTTACAAAATCTCAAAGCGCAGTTCATCGCTTTGGTCCTCCAACGTTTCATACGTCGGCCCGCTGTGGTCAATATACCAAAATACACCCTGTATATTCACGGACACCCTACCAAAGCGCAATACCAAGCTCGATTTCGATTGCCCTTTCTCTATAAACACGTTATTCCGGTCTCCCCCTTTTTTCCCTCTCCCCTCTCCGCCCTACCCCCGTTTTCCTCGCGGCTTGCCAAACCCAGTGTGTTTGGGCTCGACACACTAACCTTGTCCTGAACTCCACGCACCGCGACAGACCGAGTTGGAAAGGGGTGGTGCGAGAGGGGAAATAAGGGGGAGAGAGTAACAGAGAGAGAGAGAGAGAGAGAGAGAGAGAGAGAGAGAGAGGCCAGTGTCATTACTCCGGGGGCAGTCTCCGTTCGCCGCCCCTGGTGCAAAACTTCCGCGCAAGTTCATTGTCGTCAGGACGAACCTTGCCATTGCTCCACCGGTTCAGGTTTACCCGGAAGGCCCGTCTTGCATACACCACGAAACAGCTTATGGCGCCGACAAAGTGGAAGCCGTATGACCAATCGAATTGCTTGGAACAGAAAGGGTGGAAATGGAATTTTGGTCGAGGATCGAATGGACGATGTTGGTGGTGGATGAATGTAGCGCTTTAGAGATGTTGTAGAGGTGGTGCAGGGGATAGGAGCCTTGGGCTAGCCACGAGGGAGAGCCTGGTTTGAATTCTGCCCATCACTGATGGGTTCTTCGTGTGATACGTGTACTGTAGCTTTGGTGGTTTGGAACCTATGTTAAATGGTAGGTCTTAGGAGAAATGAGCTTGGCAGTCGGTGCGGAAAATAAATGGCAGTTATCTGATGGTCCGATTTTTTTTTCTATGTGTTCTTCGTATATAGGGTCTTTCTCTATCTTGATTCTTAAATTTTTATAATATTAAGTCATGTTTTTTTATAGTAATTTTATTTTATTTACCCGTTTTACTTGAGTTTATTAATTATTTATTATTCAAGTCATTTTATTCCATAATATTCGTTTATTACCTCCTATAATTATTTGACCCACACAACCGTGGCCAATATTATTTCCCACGAGCGAGTGTTGATCTTGCTGATAGAACTTTAACTCCAGGAGATCAGAGGAACATGCTCGATATTACTATTACGTGTTATTAAATAAAAAAAAACAATTTTTTAACAGTACGATTGGTGTATGAGCTATGCACGAGTATACATGATTTTGTAACATGTACTCTTCGTGTAACGTGTACTATAGCATGACTTGAGCATTCTTGCTTTTTCTAATCCATCGAAATATAGTATGGATACGAGGAACTTGGAAACTCTAGCTTGGAAATTATTTTTTCAAGCTACTTCTGAAAACCATAAAATATACATCACACGGAAGGTAAGGCACCAGTGATGGTCAAAATTTGAGACCTCGTTCACTGAACCATCGTGCTTCCTTTAGACGTCCTCCTTAATTTATCGCTATTCTTGTCGAAGAAACTTGATACGATCATAAGGTAGACTTTCTACCATCTGCAGTGAAGACCGAGGAATGGTAGGGTCATAGGAGAATGCGCAGTAGTGACAAATGGAGTTTGAACTCGTAACGTCCTCGCACAGGTCTTGGCCTTCGTCCACTAGACCATCGTATTATTAGAGTTATGTTAAATTTCCGATGCCAACTGCTACGCCCATTTATTCTAGAACCTGATTACCATCCAAAGCGAACGCCGAATCACTATTTTTCTGGACTCTCACGATTCGAAAAAGACTTACAGATTACGTGCAAACCGGTGACGATGTCAGACCTACGGTACATCGAGGGCCAAATAAACGTGACTCACCGTAATACCTATGTATATAACAAAGATAAATCGGTTTACAACGATACATGCCTGGGACAATTGATTAATCAACGCGTTTGCTGGCGAGTTGTGAAAATTCTTTTACGACCCATCGGCCAGAGTACCATGTCCTAGTTTACAGCGACGATGGTTCTCAATGCGCTCGCTTGACCCAAGCGTCCCTCCCAGATTAAGAGAGAAAAGTAAGAAGGTAACATTAGGAATTTGATTTAACCTTAAATATATCCTAATGTTAAATCTCTTAAATGATCGATTATAAGCGTCAATATCTATTATTGTATGCGTACCGCTACGTCTGGTCTCATATTATTATTATGAATTAATACAAGAACTATCAGTCACTTTCTGGGTACATTAAAAACGCCATATATATCTTTAAAAAAAAAGGGAAGAGTAAAAGGAAATTGCATTAAATCAAAATGATGATCTAAATATTGCATGAAAATCGTAAAAAATCTCAGAAAATCCATCGTTATAAAGCACTACGATTTTTTAAAGAAACGACTGACCAGACATTCTGACTGGTTTGGTAGTTCTAGTGTTAAACAAATGGTCCCTGCGAGCAGTTGTAACTACGAGAATTTGACAACTGCTTGATTTACTGAAATTTCCTTTCACTCCCCCTCCTTCTTTTTTTTTTAAGATGTACGTGGTGTTCGAAATATGCCCAGAAGGTGGCTGGTGGTTCCACTGTTAACAGCACCGCTCTTCGCCACTGCGTTAACGAGCGCACATCCGAAATCCTCGTGGCCACGGACCGTATAAAGAATCTTTACCAAACCCGCAATTTACGAGGGCGACCATTGCAACGCGATTGCACGGTGGCGCGCGCAGGTACAGGGGCAAGGATTCGAAGGAATTCCGATCGCATTAAAATTTCAAATCGTACAAAGGCACGTACGTTCGGCCAACTATCCTTACGGCGCGGCCCATTGTAATACGGCCCGCTACAATAGAAGTACATTTGTCATAAGACTCTTCTACTTGGCCCGCCGTGTAAGAAACCGGTAGCAAGCTGCGCTCTCTCTATTGTCGTTATCCGAACATTGACCTATGAACGGCTGTCGCGTTTTTGGCACAATGCACGATCCGGGCCTTCGTTTAATCTTCGACTTATGCCCGTGACATTGACTAAATTCTTCATTATCCGTCGCGCGCGAAACCTCCGCCAGTTTCAGCCGCAACAGCTGCCCGTCGTCATTCTTTGTGCCCGCGTCTCCTCCTCTCTCGGTATTTTGCCTGCCGGAAACTTATTGCCTAATAGGGCCTTTTCATTTCGATAAGCATCGACAGGTTGCGGGACGCCTCGCGTCATTTATTTCGAGCTAATTACCTTACCGCGAGCTCTGCGACGCCGAGGACCGCGCTGCCTGGTTTTGTACATGTCGGTTAAATATGTCGAACAGGGCCGAGCTTCGATCATAGGGGCGCTTGTCAATTCGGCAGCTGTTCGTCATTCCTTGCTGATAATGATGCTGAATTATGTGCAAGGGGACTGACCACTTTTCCTCGTTAAAACGAAACAATAGATCAGAACAAATGCGTTCGTTCGAGAACAATAGGGCGCTGTACGAAATACATGGATTTATTTTGAAAGTGGTGTAAGTCCATTTTCTCTCCTTTCGAGAAAATTAAAGATTGGCATGTTTGTCGATCGAAAAATATGGGTTAATATTACCGAGTGCGGCAATGTTTTTACTTGTGTATTGTACAAATGTAAAAAGCAGTAGCCACCGATCTTACCACCTGTCTATCGAAATTGGATTTACACCACTTTTATAATCAATGGCTACGCAATTTCTTTTATAAGCCAATATTAAATTGAACAAAGTGTTGGTATTTTCTAAGGTATTAAACACTAACTAGTTATAAACGAAAAGTTTACACTAAATTAAACATAAATCACGTGATATCGCATTTAAAAAAAACATGGACTACACCACTTTCAAAATAAACGGTCCACATATTTACATCTTGCGAAGCCAATGTCCAAAAGCATCCGTAAGGACTTTCATAATTTCCCCAAATCCTCGTTTCTCGGACTTTTCGAGTCTCTTGTTATTACGATCGGTGTTTTCGTGCTTAGCGATGGGAGAATTTTTTTAAAAAAAGCACAGATCGAAATGACCGAAGGGCTGGTGGGTGCGCGAAGTGGAATCGCGCACGAACAGAGACACGTTGTACCCTTTCCGGCGATCGCTGTCACGGCAGCACGAAACGCTAATGGAAAAATGGGTTTTCGCGAAAGCGATTTTCGGCGGTCGGGCGAAACCGAATTCCATTCTTCCTGGCAATCCGGAAGCGTAGCTGCGATCACGAAAAGGAGAGGCGCACAGTCCACGAAACAGCTGGAACGCGAGGGGCTCTCGGACTTTTGAAAGAAACCGCAATGCAGAGCGAGAAATTGCAGGAAACATTTTTCTCCACGAATAGATCCGCGCAATTCCTGTTGGCCGAAAGGTGCAACAATGTCCGAGCGATTCTTTGTGAGAACGTTTAAAGGCGCTTGATTGCCAAATAAAAATTGTTCAGGCTGTAGGTGATTCGTGATCTACCTTAAACAGTCAGTCCTAAGTCTGATGATATTAGCAGTCGACGCAGAAGATTAAGTAAAAAAAGAAATCAAGGTTTATTATAAAGTTTGATTGAACTCTTATTCCTTTCTAGCCCAAATTATTGTTTTTTAGAATGAGAATTAAATTCTGGAAAAAAGATAATTCAAAGGTACTTGATTAATAGAAGCGGATTATACGGATGATGCCATCGATCAATTGTATTTTTCATTTATACAAAGTTGAATTCAATTCACGACTTTTAAAATATAATTAATCCACGTACCGAGTTGCAAACAAGACACTCGTGTTTGATCATCAAACGAATTTTTCATCAATCACGCTCGGTTTTTTTTCACAAAAATTAAATAAAAAATATCAGGTTATTTATTTTCCATTTGAAAAGATGAAATAATTTGAAGATGGTTTGATTAAAAGAAACTTGAAAATGAAACACAAACAATAAAAAATCGCATCGAAACCGTGCGAGCACTGCTCGTTCAAATGTATGAAGCTGTTCAGAACGAGCAAGGAGAGATCTAGGCGCGTATACAGTTTTTTACCTATAACCCTAACTCCACCAATACAGACCAGCCTTTTACGAGCTACGATAATAAATACACCAAGGGATAATGGCCTAAATCGAGCAGGAAACCATGACTAAAAAACCGATAAAAAAAGTACCCTTCATTAACACCTCATCCTTAGACACAGGACCTTATCAAAACGCAAGGCCACAAAACCAAAATGTAAAAGCTTATATCATAAACCACAGTTATCACATAAAAAACAGTAATAGTGGTACGACTCAATCCTAAGCGACTCACACACGAAGAAAAGGAAAAGCAACTATAATTCACGTGGGATCATTTTCAACCATACGAATAACCAGAAACAATGTCACGAAATCAAAACGGACATTCCAAGTCGATGTGCCCCTCTTGCACAGTAGTAGTACGCGATTAGCATCGAGTGAAACGACACTGCTACGACAATAAACTCGATCACTGCGCAAAAATGGCCGTTTGCTCTCACCGGTGTCCATAGCAGGAGGCTTGAGAGGGCGGCCTTAAGCGCAGCCCATGCAGGACGTAAGTACGTGTGAAGGAATTTCGATGAGAAGATCCCCAAAGCGCCTGGGCACGCGCTGACACTTTGAGGATACCTCTGTAAATCAGAAATCTAATCGACCGTACGGAGGATTGGAATTCCGTGGAAGGAGGGGGGGAAAGGAAAGAGTCCAGTATCGGTCACAGCCGGAAATCGTAGCCGAGGTGTCGGTTCTGGAGAGAGGACGATAAGGCAGCGAGGGAAGGGCCATTATTTTGTAGATTGGATCCGTAGATTATGCGGCGTTTCGTGTCCCTCGCGATATTTCCCCCGTAGTTCATCGAAACGTTCACCCCACAGGCCGAACTGTAATTTGCTAATAAAGCAAGCGGTAGTTACCGCTTTTATTGATAATCGCAGTTTTGGGCGAAGGAAACCTGGCGAAGCCAGGTTTGCTTGACTCCTATGAGAATCTTGTGGAATTCGAATGTTTTAATAAAAAAAAGTATCGTGTTTGTTGCTTCATTTAACCTTCTCTATTCCTTCTCTTATCAGTATAATCTGCTTCTACTAATCGAGTATCTTTATATTCTTTTTCTTCTACATTTAATTTTCTTACTAAATAATATTTTTTTTTTTTAATTAGCACCTAGGCTTGGACCTCTTGAATCATTAGTCCTAAATAATATTAATTGGACTGGAAAGGGTTGATCGAAGGAGTAATAAGATATTACGTGGGTTGTTTGTGTGATGGTTTATATTGCGGTAAAATAATGTTAATGTGTAGGGGACAGTAATTTCGTTAATTACTTGAGTGGATCGCGAAAGTAGTGGAAAGATTACGGGACATTATAGAACAGCTTATGTAAATATTCCTATTACGTATGCGTGGAGATATTTACATTTCGCCGTCCAGTTTTGCCCGCGATACTGTAAAACAAGGTAATGCATCGTTGCACAGTTTTTTTTCTCGTTTAACTTTTCATACTAACCATGAATAATATTCGCGTGCTTAATGCGAATTCTGAAGCGTTAATTCATGGATACGTATATAGGCAGCGTCTACGTTTGTGGATGTATTCAGTACTCGATTATTATGTCAAGCGAGCCTTGACACAATAATTAAAACGCTCGTACCGCTTCTAAATACGTGCACCGTAATGTACAATGGCATTGGCTGAAACCCACCTCAAGTATCGATCCCTATAAACCATAGAGAATTAAACTATCTACAGTTCGAACATTTCGATCCATATTTTCGCAAAAGCTAGGTACCTAGCATCGAAAACCACTAATAATGAACACTACAACCAAAAAGCTATGAATCATGAGATTCTAAATATTCTATTATGATTGGATAAATAAGCGATCTGTGATTCAAATATTTTCACCGTTATTCTTTAGACAGAGTTAAGCTGGATCAAAAATGATTGACGGACAAAGATAACAGAGCTCCCCTCGATTTAAATACTCCAATCCTCATTTTTACGAAGGATCAATTGTCCAGTGTTGAAAGAATAAACGAAAAAAAAAAAAAAACAAGCGGATTAAACGAGAGATGTACAAATCTCGATGTTCCGAGCCCACTTCACGGGATATCGCGGAACATACGCCGGCAGATTCCAGATTTTCATCGCTGGAAACACGGCAATCGCGTTTCGAAAAATGCAATCAGAGCCGAACGAGCGGGCTAACCGAATGAGCCAGGCAACGGGCTCGCGTCAAAGGGAAACCTCGTTGCAGGAAGAAACGTGACGTTCGAGGGAGGACTGCCTTGCGGTCCGCGAACGGAAGGAGAAAAAACCTCGGTGAAAAAGGGGCGGGAACGTCGGTGGAATGGCAAATTACGCGTGGCCCTTCTGGCCCATGGGGTAGAGGGAGGGAGAAAGAGGTACGCGGTGGGCGAGCGAAAGAGCGAGAGGCCGGGCGAGTGACGGAGTGAAAGAGTGAGTGAGAGAAGAGCGAGCGAGAGGATGAGTGAAAGCGAGCGAGTGGGAAAATGAGCGAGAGGGAAAGAGTGGAAAACAGCGGCGGAGCGAGAGAGTGAGCGAATGAGCGACAGAATAAACAAGTGAGAAAGAGTGAGCGAGAGAATGCGTGAAAACGAGCGAGTGAGTATATGAGCGAGAGAGATGGAGTGAAAAACAGTGACGGAGCGAGAGAGTGAGCGAATGAGCGACAGAATAAGCGAGTGAGAAAGAGTGAGCGAGAGAATGCGTGAAAACGAGCGAGTGAGTGAAGGAGTGAGCGAGTGAGAGAATAAGCGAGTGAAGAAGAGTGAGTGAGAAGACGAGTGAGAGAAGGAGCGAGTGAAAGAGCGAATAAGTAAAGAACAGAGAAAAGGAGCGAAACAGAGCGAGCGAGTGAACGAGTGAGACGAGGAGCGAAATAGAGTGAGCGAAGGAAGGAGTGAGAGAGAACGATCGAGCAAGAGTGAGGCAGAACGATCGAAATGAAGAGCGCACGAGCGAGAACGCGAGAGAGACAGAGACAGAGACAGAGAGAGGGAGCGGCGCGGGGTATCGAAGAAAAAGTCGAAAGGGAGGAAGAGACACGGAGGGAGATCCTTATCCGTAGGAGTTAACCAGCGGCGCAGGATTTCTGCGTGGCGTGTAAAGAGTAAATAAGCGTGGACCTTCGAAGCCGGCTCGCAATTAAGTGGAACGCGCAAGGCCCGTGACCGAGGCGCGTATATACGCCGATGGACCTTTTAACGAATGTGCATATCGGCAGGGTCGTTACCCGGACACTTGTGTTTCTCCTATTTCCGTCGGCACTAATGACTTCGTAAATATGCTTCTGCGGATGAGGCAGAATCGGAAGCTCGCTGACGATCGGCAAAACCGGGTCGTGCTTCTTGACTCCTCGCCCTCGATATCCTATTATGCGAGCCCGTTCTGCAGGTGAGCCTCGTCGTTCGCGAATGCGCGATGCACACTGGAAAAGCATTCCTGCCCTGCCACTTTTGATTGCCTTGTTTACAGTTATTGATCGATAACTCGCCGTTACCAAGAATATTTTATCGGCGAGCCAGTTGTCACTCAAGGTGGACTGGTCGATCTCTCAAAGGCCACGCGGTTTACCTTTGCGATTCAACTGCACGGTATTAGGTAATCGTTTGAAAAATCCGATCGACCACATCTATCGGTCTTCCCATGTTTCTCATTTTCTGTCGTTAATTTCGGTTTTAACCCTTACGAGCCCAATCATGCCATTTGCCATTATCAGTACAACCTGCTTCTACTAATTAAGTACCTATAAATTGTTTTTCCTTCGAAACTTAATTTGTTAACTAAAACATAATCGTTTGGGCTGGAAAGGACACGAGTGCTACATAAGTAACAAAATGCTCAATGTGTATACTGGAACAAAGAAATCAGTGATGATCGATAGCTTAGATTAAGATCATTGTGTTAGAAATTGAGTGTACTTCATGGTAACAATGTAACGTTATGGTAAGAATATTCGCAGCAAAGGAGACTCGGTGCGGCGAACCGCAATCGCGTAATCCTGCTTAAGAGATAACCAGAGGAGATGGTCGATGATACCTAAAGCCTTCGTGCCGAAAGGAAGTGAGGCCTTGTTGGACTTTTTTGCTCGCGCTTTTTACATGCCTCGAATTCAGAATTAGTCGAGGTCGGGACACCGGAGATCGTAGATACCGCTCGAATCCCGGTGTCCTAAACGCAACGGTACGATGGACATCTTCCTCCTAACCGCTCTTTAACCTCCACCAAGGCGAGACCTCGGACTCAAAGCATTGCACTTGAAAAACGCCATGGCAACGCGGTGCAAGGTATATGAAACTTCGACGATACGCATTTTCTAAACGTGCGAATAATACGCCTTTCGAATATCAGATTACGGAATAATCCTTTTTAATGAACAGTCGAGTTTGTAACTCAGTATATGTGAAGTCTTTTCGCAAGTGTTTCTATGTCGAGCGTGACTCGACATGCGAGTGCAAAGCTTTGAGCGTACCTATTCGTTTTCGAGGGCCCGTAGATTCTCAGGAAACTTTCACGATCGGCAAGGGAATCCAAACTTTCTGCCCGAGATTACTTTCGATAAATATAGAGAAAGTTAGCCCAAACGCGCCTTTCCTGCTTTTATTGCGATACCGTTTCCATCCTGTTGGAACCATTAAATATCTGGGAAGGTATAGCGAAGAAACGTGGTTAAACTAAGGTTTGTGCATTAAACGATACTATAAATATACCCATGTTTTATAAATAATATAACCATTAATAAGCTAAAAGCGTAAATATATCCACGATGAAGATTTTCGTACTAAAATATCTATCCATGGATTCTGAATTTTATGGTTTTATCAAGTAAAAAATAGTCACAACTCCTTAAATTGTGATCTTCTTTATCGGATATACTGAATGCTCGAAAAAAAAAAATACACGAAACAGATGCGAGTGTTGAGTTAATTAAACCTGGAAGTTTTCGTGCATTTGCATCCCTTCTTCCTCTTTGAATAAACTTAAATATTTATAGTACTTCGAAGATCCGACCGAATTGAAAGCCATAACCTTCTTCTATGCTCCTTCGAAGGTACAGAAATTTAATTCTGCCCGCTCGACGTGCCGTTTACCCCGCTTTAGCAGACGTTCATATGGGAGCTCTCAGGAAAATTGTAAAGAGCAGATGAGGGTCGTACAGGGTGATGCTGGTAGAAATAGAAAAAAGGAAGAACGAGCCGGAACAGCTGCTCTTCCTTAAAACGAAAGGAAGATTCGAAGGAGCGGAGGGGGTGGCTTCATCGCCTTTAGGTACCTTAGGTCGAGGCTTATTGCAATCTCTCTGTAGCCCAAAGTGGAAAAACTCGCAAACCAATACCGTAACTCCTATCCTTAAAGACGCATCCGCTACAATGTTATTTTCATTCGATCTCACGAGTACGATACATTTATATAAAAATTAACGATTCATTTATTGATAAATTAAGGATAGCGTTGGATTTATCAGGTTTTGCTTTCGCTCATTTTTTACGAAATTAGGGTTTTATCGTAAAAAAACTGGTATGTATTTATGATTTAAGGTGTTGTTTATAATTGGCCACAGGGGAAGCAAAGTTGTATATCTCATATTATCAAACAATAATCGAATATCATCGTGTATAGAAGCTCGTATACTACAAAGAATTAGAAGCTTCGATTATTAAAAATATTCTTCACATCCGGAAGAAGATTTCGGGTACATTTTCGAACGCTCAAAGGTCTCGCATTCGAAATCGAAATCGGGTCTATCGTTCCTTATCTCCGACAATATAGAAAAAGGGGACTTACTTCAGCACCATGCCACGTTCCTACGATCCTCTCTTCGCAATTACGACGGGAGCTTATCCGCGCGCACACGGGCCTCGCTTCGGTTTTGTACACCCTTTATACGATCGATCGAGAGCATAACTCGTGGCAACCTTTCGAAATGGCTCACCCTCCTCGGAAACAGCTGGCCCTCGTCATCCATCAACAGGGTGGAAAACGTGGAAACTCAGGGAAGACGAATTTCTGCCTGCGGGCCCTAAAAAGCCGCCGCGTCAGGCACCATCGGGACGAATTCAACGCGAGTCAATTACCAGCGCCAAGATTAATTTCCTGGCACGGTAGCCTCGCACGAATCACCGCCATCCATCCTGCACTCCGCTAGATCCAACATCGGACGTGGAACGATCCTCGGCATGTCGGCCAGAAAAACGATCGGCGGAGCCGCGCCAAGTCGGACTCCGACGCGCGTCCAAGGGGATAATCGACTACCAATACTCGCACCTCACGCTGCACCCGCGATAATATCCACTCCCAAACTTCCACTCGGGCATCACCATCGCGAGCTCCTCGTCTCCCGATCCAAAACCCGATCTCACTCTCGCCCTATCGAGAATTAATCCACGCACGTCCCGCCTCGTTCAGCATCGCAATTTGCTCGTTGGCCGGCACTTTCCAGGGCGGAATCGTTCGAATGATCCAACAGAATATCCGGGCATGTCCTAGAGCCGTTCGTAGGCACGTCCGCGACCCCTCGGCGCGTATCTATCCCATGGCGGGGCACGAAGAAGACTGGAATGGAAACCGAATTGTAGGGGTCCCTTCGTGGTGCGTACGTGACGGGGTGAAGAGGGTCCCGGCGGCAGGAGGGCGCGGAGGGGGGGCTGCTCGGCCGAGAGGGGTGGCGATGACTGAGAGGGTCGGTTTATCCTACGGTGTCCCAGGATGGAACTTCCCTTCCACGGCCGAGCTTCGTTGAGTCAGCCTGCGTGCACGCGCTGCTGGGCCCTCAGGTAGGAAAACCTGCCGAAATGCTGGCCCTATCCCCCCCCCCCCACCCCTCCCCCGGGCCCCTCGATCGTCTTTCCGTGCCTGGCCCCGGGGCAAAAGCGGCCCTCGCTCCTTTCCACACCCGAAAATCGCCCGTTTCTGGCACCGATCCTCGGCGAGCAGCGCGATTTGCACGTTGTTGCGGTTCCTCGTTTGCTCCGCGTTTGCGTTTGCTGTCACGACTGTCGAGGAGTGTGGAGATCCTGGTGTGGATTTAAGGTTCGTTGGGTGTGTGGTTGGGTGTGTGTAGGGCGTGGGTATGGGTTACGGGCTGGGTTTGTAGGAAGGCAGCTTTTGGTTAATGGAGAGTGCGATGATGTAAATGTGGATGTTACGGTTGTTGATAGGAGGATATGGTAATGGAGGAAAGAGGTGTAGGAAAGATTGCTGTTAGACTTTTTGAAGCTGTTGATAGAAGGATATGACGTGAAGGAAGGATTGATATACTGGTAGGTGTATAGTTGTTTATATTTTACGTTGTTATTAGCTTGTTGTTGTTGTTACTTTGAGATGAAGGTTAGGTGTTTGAATGGCTGGACTATGGGTTTTGTTCCTTGGAATATAGTGTGTTATATGAAGAATTATTTGCTCGTGAGTATCGCTTAGTTCGTAGGCGTGTTTGTGTTATTATATGTGTGTGATGTTTAAGTGCAGGGTGTATCTTTGTTTTTTTTTTTTTAATAGAAGTTCATTCAGGGTTTCTGACTTGTGTTGGAGTTACTGTAAAAAAGAACTGGTATCGGAGTTCCGTGCCCTTTTTGCTCTAATGATGATGTATAATGAGGCGTACTTCTTCAGAGCAGGTGATCTTAACCAGGGAGGATATTCGAGAAAAACAAACGCTTTCTTTCAGTAGCCCTTACCGAGGTATATATTACCCAGAAGTGTGCATGCGGGTAATAAAATTATGATCGTGTAGGAAAAGATTATTCGCAAAGTACACCACAAGATCATAAAAAACAAGTATTATGTATGTATTGAATATATGAATATAATAAGTATTATGTATGTATTTATACAATATATATAAATGAACGTGACGTGATTTTTTACGTGGAATTACGTGTGATGGCGGTTATGCGTGAGATTTACTGCTCGATTAAATCCATGTATAATTTTTGCAAATATATACCTTGATAAGAACTCACAATCGTGAAACTAAAAATTTGTTCTTCTTCAAACCTACTTGGTACCGCACATCACGTTAATAAAATGTCCAACGTATCCAGAATACAACGTGTACCTATTTAAAAAAGGTGGCAAAGAAGAAAATTCACCATATCAATATGATTCTCTATAAAAAAAAAACCGATAAAATTACAGAAGATTATTCAAAATATACCATTATCAACGATAAGCGAATTCTCTAAGGAATTATTTTGACAGATCCTTTAAATCTAGTATTGGATAATGAAGGTGATCTGTCCTCAAGTATTGTATTGGACATTGGAGTATGTGCTTTCTCGAAACAAAAGCCACGTGTTTCTTATTACGCCCCGTGTGTGCCGTAGGTAGCACACGTGATTAGTTATGCAATGCCATTTATCGTATAACAACGAGGATCTAGAACGTTCTATCACTCTAGAACCGAAGGCACGTATTGTAATTTTAAAGTTCAGTTATGGACACACGCTGCTCGTCCTTAGACTTTGGTTATGACACGTGTTAGTTGTTGTAACTTGGAGTTGATGTTACGGTGTAGGTCGTAAGCGAAGGTAGACCGCCCAGTATTACTCGGTTTATCTAGCTCATAAAGCCTGCTTTTCCTCCGGTTACGTGATTTAAACTTGCTTCGCGTGGAAATAGACGGTAGTTGAATTACATAGTTTTGAATGCCTTGCGATATAGAAACACCAGACCAATAAAAAAGTCCAACCAAAATACCGATCACGTCCCCATCTAATATCTAATCCATTTCCTACTTGATTTACGAATCCTTTATCAACATACACTAAACCCAAGCTTTATTAATACTGGTCTGCATTAATACACCGATTAAAACTTACAAAATTTGCATCAAACAATATCTTATTTAAATCGCGATCTAAACTTCGACTCACGCTCATTTATCGTCGCCCCTCCTTTTCTTTCTAATATATGAATAATCCAACTATCAATAATAACCTCGATATCGCCATATAACTAATCGATATTTCATCCTTTACTTCCCCACAAACGCATATCCAATCCTCAATATCCTTATCACGATTGCAATCCCCATTATAATCCAAACCTCACTTCTCCAAGTCTCCATGTTTATAATCAATCACCCTCTCCTCCCCCTCACGCTTCCTCCCCAATATACGTACAATCCCCAAATTCCAACCTCGAACTTCCGCTCGAATTCGAACATCGCCTCTCCGCCACGCTGAATTTTTCCCGGACACCCGGTACGCCTCGTGGCAATGCACGATACCTCGGATGAGGCACTGTTTCGGATATACATACGTGCCGGAGGCCGTGCCTCGGCCACTCTGGCATTCGGGTGAGGGAGAGGCACCAGTGAAGAGAGAGAGAGAGAGGGAAATAAACATCGAGAGATAGAGGAAAAGAGATCGAAGGCTGGAGAAAGGAGGAAAGAGAGAGATGGAGGGAAGCGCTGTGGGCTGGAAAGAGAGGTCGAAGGTGAGAGGAAGAAAGAGAGAGAAGGAGGGAAGCACCAAGGGGATGGAAGGAGACAGAGTGAGCGAACGAGGGCAGAGGAGCGAGCGAGAAAGGGAGAAGGAGCGACGAGCGGCGTGGAAAAGATAGGCGAGCGTGGAAAGAGAAAGGGAGGCGGCTTACACAATATAACGTGTAGCTCGTGACGTGTCACGCACACAGGCATGAGGACGCACGTGCGTAACGAGCGTCGGTGCAAACGGCCGTTTCTACGTTGACGTAACGCAAGGGCGTTTCCGGCCTGCCGCGGTCACTTCCGCTGCCCGATGTTCGCCCACTTTTCCTCTTTCTCCTCCTTTTTTCTCTCTTTCCTCCCCTCCGCGGCCCTCTTCGTAAATCGCACGTGACAAGGTGGGGCAGGAAAAATAAATAAAGTCAGAGGAGCGATGCTATCGCGCTTTTTTCTTTCCGGTCGAGCGACGTATCGATATTAACGCCCTGTCCAGGCGTTCGCTCGAACGAAACGCAAAAATCGCTGTGTACGGGAGTAAGGGGAGGTTTGTCGTCGAGAAACGCGATGTTTCTCACTCGATGGAATAACGCGTATGTGGAAATTAATCAAATTCTCAAAACTTCTCCCATTTTGGATATCGACAAGGCGAGAGTATATCCTCATATTTCTGAAGTCTGTCTCCTCGTCTTTTATAGATAATACAAATATTTCCATTATACTCTTCTCAGAACTGAATCTTTCCGCTTCTCTGCGTAAAATACTATTTGGACAAAAATTTCCTTTATGCACGGCTGACCTGAATAATCGCGCAAAAAGAAGAACGTCGAAGGTAACGAAAGGCTGGGCTTGCAAAATACGTATCCCAAGCCTCTGTGTCCGCTAGGGAAATCGAAACGGAGGATATTTGGTTAATGAACTTCGCGGAACTTTGCAAATTCCGCGGGGACGAGAGAAAGGGAGAGAGAGAGAGAGAGAGAGAGGGGGCGTAAACAAAGAGCAGCGAGAGACGAAGGAGAGTAAAAGAGGGAACACGCGACCGCGGGCAAAACGAGTATTAAGAGAGGCTCGACGATTTGCATAAGGCACGTATATTTGCATAAGGCATAGAACGTAACGCACAAGAAAATCGAACAATCGCGATGCTTGCATAACATTTGCATAGACGATCGTCTCGAACGCTCGCGCGGCCGATAGTCCGGATCTCTTGGCTCTCACGTATATTTACAGAAAGCGGGCCGCTAGCTTAATTGGAGCTTAACTCGATGCGCCAATTTATATTGGTATTAATTCGTTGTACTGTACATAATTCGCGTGCTTATCAATGACCGCCACGAGGCGCGAACAAGTGCAGGGGCGGATTAAACGTGAAATGATACTTCAGCTTTGCATAATCGCGCAAACGCACCTATCGTGTTTCGCTGAATTCGCTGTTCAACGTCTTTCTCCGCCAATGGTGAACCACTATGCGCAAAACGACGATTACACATTTTTTTCAGGAACGACGGATTTATTATATCACAAACGAATTACTTTTATCTTCTGCCATTTGTATCTATCGTATCTCAGAATTAAAGTTCGCGTACGTCGTAAGTATAATTCGTTTTGTCGCGCGATTACTCCAATATTAAGACTTTCAAGCGGCTCGGTCGATAAACGGGGCGAGAATATTTTTATCATCGAAAATTCCTTTTCGACTCTCATCGCTGGCACGCAAAATACCGTCTTGAGGAAAATGCAGATTTTCCATTAGTTCCAGCGGAGTGGAAATACTGGTGGCGAGGGATAAAAGATTTTCACGCAGGCGGCCGCGTTTTGCGGTCCTGGCACCGCGTGCGAATGTTTGATTTACAAATCGAACGGTAATTCGTGCATTCTCTGGGTGTGTCCTGCCAGAAGAGGAACACAAAGGGCTCCAGGAGCCCTGCGCCACCCCCGTACCGCAGCCTCACCCCCTGGAGGGACCCCTTTATGTTTGTACGTCGGCCTTCGCGTCGGTTTCGACGGTTGTGCAACGAACTAAATCGATACGACGACCAATTCATCGATTCGGACGTTAAACTCTTCATAACCCAATTCCTCTCCCGTTTCTGTCATCGCGTTTAAAGTTCGTCCTCTTTTCATTCCCGAGCGAACGATACACTCTGGGTTAAGAGGGATAAATCAGAGATCAGCTTCTATCCTATCTATGTATTCTATGAGATTGTCACGTTATCTTAAATGTATATCTTCCTTGAAAATTGTATTGAGTAAAAAAAATCAAAGCCAGCTGGTTGGCTTAATCTCTGATGAATTTTTCCATCTTTAGCTTTTCAGAAAAAAACCATGTGGAATGAATAAAAAAAAATATTAAAATATAATAAAAATATAAATAAAAATATAATAAAAATATTTCTATTCATAATTAAATAGGAGTAATACTTCATATATCCGATGTTAATTTAGATATTTCGGTTCTGGGGTTATAGAATTTTTCAGAGTTTTCCTTTATATTATTCCAGCTCTAACAAGGAATTTTCGACTGGCCCTGTGTGTGCAGCTCGCGTCTTTCGAAGGTACACCTTCGGATAATCATCCTGGAAAGCCATTCGAACGGAAATATCCACACGACACAAGGGAGCGCTAACGAGACCCTTTTGCGGGGTTAAGAATGTCCGCATGCGTGATCTTCCTAGAAGCTCTAATTCCAGTTTTCATTCCGGTTTTCTGGAAATCTCCCTTTACACGCTTAGCCAGAACGCTTAGAATAATGGAGGAAATTTGTGAGAAATACGAGACAAAGGCCGAGCTTCTCCACAAAGGGAATACGCTAATATAAGGACATACCTGCGAATTTCTTAGGGGCGACGAGGCGTGTTTAGCCCAATGTCGGATGTTTGCAAGGAGCATTTTAATGCTAATGTACTCTTGGACCAACGAATTATTGGCTGCAATACAAATTAACTAAACCCATCATTGATTTTAGCAATGACTAGTGTTCTAATATATACCACAATAATACCAATAATAATAAAGAGAAACGCTGTACAAATTAAATCATATTTCATCAACGATTCCAATTACGTAATATCTTGAATTCGCTTTCAATTATTTCCGCAATAAAACAGGAGGACGAACACGATTGACATTAATTATGTCCAAATTGTTTTTTCACAATGATACTCAACAGTGTAAAAGGTTTTCCCTCGACGTGTTATCAGATCAACATTATTACACTATTTACTGATCCTTGACTACAGACGCATATAAAAACCATACAAGGGAATTTATTAAATCTCGATATAAATTAACAGACTGTCGATCCTCGACAGGATTTCCTATTTACGCACCGGCATACAACGCGAGCCCAGCTCGCGGCCTCGTTTAGCCTGCGTGAAATCCAGGAAGTGGAATATCCGAGCGGCACAGAAGCTTAACGAAGGCAGCGGGTCCGGCGTGGAGAAAGAAGGAGAAGCCGTGGCTCCCTTGTTTGCAATTTTGCACACCCTCTGTGTGTTTAAATAACTCGGACCTCCCGTTGGCAGCGCCGAAATTGTGTTACCGCGTTCCTGCCGGCCGCGCCGAAGTTCGAAGGTCGCGGAGAGTGTCCCCTTGTTTCGAAATCATCCCCTAATTAATCCCTATTTAGGCAATCGGTTTGTTTAAGCGCGGACGCAGGGGTGGCGTGGAAATTATTCGAGTCACGAGACCGTTCCACCTGCGGCCCGTGCACGCACGGTGGCCTAAGCGTTTTGATTGGGAATTATTATGTCGCGCATAATGAGTCCGAGTAGGAAGCAAATAATTGCCGCTCTGGTATTTACACGGACATCGGTTGGCCTGCAGCTTGCGTTATTCCGGGGAAAGGCTCCGCGGGAATGGAGTAAAATCTGACTTTTGTCGTGTCCGCGTGGTGCGAGTGGTGTTGGTTGGAGTCGTGTATAATCCATGCGCGTCGTGAGTGGAGTAGAGCAGAGTGAAGATGTGCGAGAGAGATTTGAGGCGAGTCAGGTTTGAGATGGATTCGTGCTGGAGGAAGAGAGTCGAAAGACGGAGGGACATTGTTGAAAGGACGAGGTTAACGATTCGTGGTTTTTAATTTAAGAATTTACTTGGATCTCTGGGTATAGTTAGATTTAGATTTAATGAGATAGAAGGGTTGAGTCAGATCTCCTGTTCTTGATTTAGGGTATTGTTCTGTGCTCGTGTTTTTGAATTAATAAACTTACATATTTGCTACATCTGTATTTGCGACAGATCAAAAAATTATTGAAAGTTTATGTTGAAAAAATAGTGAAGAAAAGAACGTAGCATGATTATTGCATTAGTCTAAAAAATTGTATAGAAAATTTCTGTTTACCTTGCAGCGTTCTTTTTTAATCGACATTCCAATGAATCTTCGATCAACATAGAATTAATCATAATTATAAAAAGGATTTTCTTTCCTTTTCAAACTCTAGACTTAAACGAGTCCTCGATAACTTCAATACCAATTACCCAACACGCAGTGATTCTTCATCTAACATTCACAACCTTAATTTAATCCTCTACCCGACCCTAAACAGCTAGTATTTCTCACAACCTCATCGACACTTCGCATAGAATAATAATGATTATTCTTAAGCAATCACTAAATTATAAAATCAAGCTAAACTAAGTATCCAAAAATTCTAAAGTTTAAGACAGCGAATTAAATCGTATCACCAAAAATTAGCGTGAAAAAAAAAACCACCAGCGCGTTAATCAATTAATAAAAACTAGCAAGAGGTCATTACCTTTAGCACCACCACCTCTCATTCAACAAACCCAAATCGCATTCCACAATTTCCACGGTTCGCCTTTCGAAAATTCGAGACACCCGGTACAATATAGACATGAACCACTATCGGCACATAGTCTTTCCGTCCACATATCAGATCTTATTTACGTTACGAAATCAGGGAGCGATCGCGGGCCCTCCGCCTTCCGGCAACCCTTCGTCGGCATCGGCCTCCTTATCGGGCCGCTTTTATCTCGCCAGGGTGGACGTATCGCCGGGAGAAAGAAGGGACGACGCGGAGAGTACTGATTAAAATTTCAGGAGCGCCGCACGAACTTGTCAAAAGCCTTCGTGCCAGGGCCCGTTACGGCTCTGGCAAGGAAAGCGTCGGGCACTCCGAGTAATTAAAGCCCCGTTTTCATTGCACCTCGCGGTGCTCGCCTGGCCGGCCTTCCCAGAAATCGGCTTCTTGGGAAACTCCAGGCGCAGCTCGGACGCGCAAAAATCCGGCATCGGCGAAATTAATTGCCGAAATTCGTCGTACCGATCGCTCGTTAATTCCTGCGCCGTACTTCTGTTCGCCCTCGAGGGGTGTGCGATCAAACGTTCTCAAGGTGAGGTTGAAAGAAGGTTTCGTTCGGCTAAGGAGCCTTTTTTAAATAATATTCATTCAAAAAGCGATATTGGTGATGTGCTTTATGCTTGTAAATGTCGGTTCGATGTTGGTTCTAAGGTTCGTTGCATGTATTCTACTTTATGTTTTTATATATATATATTGCTCGCTGTAGTATTGGTTGTAATATTTTTATGTATAGTTTGGCATTATTAGCTTTTTGATTAATTTTCTATATAGTTGCCTCCTTGGCGCAATTTTATTAATTTTATACAGCTGAGGCCTTCGAAACGTCGCTTTTTGTATAAATGTTTTCTTAAAAAAGGCGACTCACCAGAGTGAAACGTTCTTTCGGGCTTATTACCAAAAAGAGCGAGTGTTCTACTGTGAAATCAACATAGCACCAACGAAATGAAGATATAACAGGAGGTTATCTACTACGCGCCGATTCGAGCAGGTGTCGATGCACGAAAAATACTCGAGGATAGTGTACTCGTTGCACCAGAAGCGCCGGTTTGCTACATACACTAATTCGCAAGATAAATGTATTCGCAAGCGATCAAAAATAAACTCTCAATGGTCAATGCGCACGTTTTTACGCGCCTTTTCCAATAACTCTGTACACTCGCCAGGAATAGTGCGCTGTTTTATATCCAACTGATTGATAGTTTTACACGACTTTCACTGAAATCTTATACAAATACCGACTAAGGAGTCATACACATATATTATGCTTCAAGCTCTCACCGCAGAACAAGGTGCAAAGCAAGCTGGCACCGTATTAGAGACGGACAAACGATCTTTCATAGGGAAAAGAAACATCTCTCAAGATCCAACGAGATAAACCTAATGGATTTCGCTAATTCCTCATTTCCTTGACTATTTCATAAAGACATCGACAAGCGCGATATCTCCGCTCAAAATCGTCCCTGCGCTCAACTCCCATTCTTTGCTCCTCGAGCCGCCATAGTCTCCTCGTTTATCTTCTTCCTCGCATATGTTAGCCCCGGCCCTGAGTCCCGTCGAATGCCTAACGAGAAAAACGAGTGGATTTCGCGCGTAGCGTGACGAGCGCGCAGGGGAAATTGGAGGAAAAAGATAAACGAGCATAGGCACTGCGGGACGTGTAAAACGTGGTTCACTTATCCACGATGGTAATTTGCCGCAATTGCGTTGCTTAGTGCATCTGCTCGCGCACAGGCCGTCATCGGGATGCTTACCTGAAACAGAAATGGAAGAAATGCTCGTATTATTATTGTCAATATTATTGTCATTATGGATCTCGAGTAAGTGTAAAATTGTCACGTAAAATTCTCGAGCTCGGTTCGTTTGAGGGATTTCATTTGCAATTTTTAATTCATCGATTAACTTGAGAGCCTTTGGAAAATTAAGCTGACAAGTGATAATAATATTCTTCCCTAGAAGTAGCTGCTATATAACTAGTGGTGATTCAGGGAAAGTGACAAGGATGCTCTCAGATGACCATTGAATAATATCAACTTGTGATATATGAAGAATGTATATCACAAGTATACGTATGTATGTATAAGAAAAGAATATATTATTATCATTATTATTATTATTTTACTAACAAGTCGAGCAACCCCTTGACACACACAGAGAATCAAGAAATAAGCGAAAAGAAAACGACATACCCAAAAATACCGATAAAAAATAATTTCTAAAAATAGAAAAGCCCAAGGCAGGTTATAACATATATTTTCAAGTACACTTTAAGGACACCAATGATCGACCAAAGGGATCGATCAATTTCACCAAAGGGAATATACAAGAGAACCAACCCAAAAACGATTGTTGCTCAAATCAATGGTGTATCAACCCACTAACAGTTCTCCTATATCCTTATTCCCTCCTAGGATATATTCAGTACATCCGAAACGTGTCAGGCAAGCGACGCGCGGCTTCAGCATCGACATCTTCACGCTCCAATAATTCCCGCTGGCAAGGAGCGGATCAAGCCGCGCTCAAGGGCCAGAGGAACGAACTTGAATTTCCCCGAGCTTTCCCGGCGGCCGCCGCATTTTTCCAGCGCGCGTCGCCCTCTAATTCCCGGCGCGGCTCCTCTAACGAGGCCGCAAAAGAACAGCCTGCGTTCGGGGTAAATCGAGACGCACTGCGACCAGGATGAGGAACAAGACGAGCCCCACGAAAAACCAACGGTGGTGGGATTTCAGCCCCTCTCCCCGCCACACTGTCCCCGTCCTTCTCGCGTTTGCTTTTCATCCGGGGCCCCCGGGGCCCCAAAAGGAAAAATAAACGGGCGTAGCAGCGGCAGCAGCCCTTTCGGTGCAGTGGAACGGAGAACCTTTTTTGTCGGTGTCGTTTCTCGTTTCGACCACGAAAAGGGAACGAGAACGTCGTCCTGCCAGCGAACTCTGTTTTGCTTTTGAGTCCTTTGCGCGATGTGGGTGGTCCTTTTCTCCCACCAAGCCGCCCTTTCGCTTCCGTCTCGCCCTCTTTCTCCTTCTATCGCCCCTTTTCTCTCTCCATCTTTATCTCTCTCTCTCTCTCTATCTCACTTTCATTCTGTCTTTCTTTCGCTGACTATAGCTGTGTTACTCTCTTTGTTTATCTCTCTCTCTGTCTCTCGCTCTTGTTTCTCCCTCTGCTTCGTCCTCATCGCTCCCTTCCTCCGCAACCCTCTGGCTTTTACCCGGCTTTATTGCCGCTATAAGGACGCGAGGGAGGAAGCGAGAGAGAGGGGGAGTGAAATGGAGGGGAGAGAGAGAGAGAGAGAGAGGGAGAGATGGAGGGACACGAAATTCGACGAGATCCCCCCTTGGAGGATAAAAATTTGAGAGCCAACCAATAATGCTCGTCGGGGAGATTGATGCGGGGTTTTTTCGCGGTGTTATTCATTTAGCGTCGTTAGCATTGGAGACATTGATGTCGCCGGACGATATTTGTCCGCAGTGATTTATATTAAATACGGAACTCTTTGTGTGGGAGTTTTTGTGCTGGATATTTGGGAGATAATCGTAGTTACGGTCGTTTATAAGCGGACTTTCGTGGAGAGAGGTTGAATTGAAAATGCGATATCGTGATCCTATTTTTCTTGCTCAGTCAATTGGGTTATATATTAATTCCTGGTTTTGAGGAATGAT
Source organism: Ampulex compressa (assembly GCA_038496175.1). Taxonomy (NCBI): domain Eukaryota; kingdom Metazoa; phylum Arthropoda; class Insecta; order Hymenoptera; family Ampulicidae; genus Ampulex; species Ampulex compressa. Next base: position 176,663 of record JBCFXI010000263.1, on the reverse strand, counting down.
CTTGAGCAATGAGGATCATTGCTCGCGAAGACCACGCCTTCGTTTATAATCCGATCGAAAATGTTATTATCAATGACGTTGAGGTAATTTAAATCAACGGTTGCTGGCTGTGCATCAAGTTCTGACGTGTTAAAAGGCACGATACGAGGTTATACGAAATAATTCCGTGAAAATAATTAATTGGGTAATTAAATTCCTCTAAGTTATAAGGTCAAACCGCTCGGCAGTGTCCCACTTTACCGCCCGGCAGTATTTGTTATAAATGTCAAGGCACTCCCTTTTGAGTTTTGCGTGAGTAATTGAATCAATTTGTATGTGAGCGAGCGCGCGCGCGCGCGCAATCCAATTACATCCGTATGATGGTGAGCGAGGTTTATCTACCGACCGTTTTTTATTACGGCCAATATAATCCGCAGATATGGCAAAATTAAAGAAAGAGGGTTCGCGCATTTGTAAGCCTCGATATCTTCGCATCAAGGTACAGCCTTTCTCATAAAACTCAACATATGCGTAAGCATCGTAATAAAAGGGCAAAATATACGATATAAAAATACCGTGGATATTAATATATATTTCAGATATAACTGTTTTTTCACATATAGCTCATTCATATATAGCTTCAGAATATTTGTACCCAAGATTTCTTCAATCTAGGGATAAAATAAAAAGAAAGACTAGGAATGTAAAAGTTATTTTATCAGTACAGAGATCATAATAAATCATGAGACGAACGAAAGAAGGTCGACGCTTCGAGCGAACGTTTTACGTTGACGCGTGTGATCGGTTATTAAAAATTAAGAAATAAGCTCTAAGGTCAATAAGCCTCAGGGTCCCTCGCAATATCCAGATATACGGACCGGGGATTTTCTCTGAAAATTATATTCCTCGCCTGGCTGAGCCCAGACGCGACCACAGGCTCCTATGTACCGAGCTTTTATCAATTCCCAAGGGCCTCACCTTCGTCCCTCGTCCTTCCAGCAGGGACTGGCGAGACCCACCCCTATCGATGCTTCCCTCTGTATTTTAGATAAACGCGGTGCTCCTTTGCGCCAGACTGCATTCTGGCACGCTCGATTAGTCGAGACCTATCGAATTATAACGAATCCAGAATAGATTGGAGTACGATTCAAAGGTGGTATCGATTATCCACGTAACACGGCCTCTAGTTAAATTCCAGATTAAATTCAATAGTCATCCCTCATTCGGTGCGCACGGCCTTTGAAAGAGTGAAGTCGCGAAATTACGAATGAAGTCGTGGTCTTCGCGAGGAATGTCGTTTAATAGTGATAATAATCCGAGTTCGTGCAACGTTTCGACTCATATGCGAGCCCTCTTAAGGTGTGTATTATGCAGCGAATAATACAGAAGGTAGAAAGACAGATAAATAATTGGCATATAATAATCATAAATGTAGAGCGATAGAAGTGAAATACAAAAAGAGATAAAAACTTATATGCATCAAGCTAAGAGATTAGGATTAGGCCGAATGTGGAAAAATCGATGGTACTCAAGGCAGTCGTTTATTTTATTCATGGAACAGACTGTAAGGCTCATTGCAAAATTGCAGAGAAGTGATGTAAAGCGAGGGAAACTGCTTGAAGTATATAATACGCGCCAGTGTTTATATACTAGTTTGCCATCGATATAGTAAAATTGTGTTCTTGAAAGTATAATGAATGGGATATCAGTCGAGAGGCATAGAGTAAAAGTCCCACTGGTGTTTCTCAATCGTCGGGTCTGGACGTGCTTTTTTCTTTTTTCACTCTCCAGCCCGAACCAGTTATCCCGGTTTGTGTACAAAACTAATATCCTGCCATAACCTATGATAAAGCGACAATCCGGTGGCTCCGAGGGACGATACGGCACACTGTGGGATAACGAATTCGGTTCATTGATATCCACTCAGTGTGTCAAGTCGCGGGATATTAATTGGACGATAACTTGAAACCACGATTAGACCTGGCAATAGTTTACGGTAAAGCACCGACCGATATTTTTCCCCGACAGCTGAAATTTTTTCCCGATAGGAAAACCGGTCGAGTTCGCTGAGACCAGCAGCGTTTTCGAGCTTATCCCGCAACGCTCATATAATCATCCAATCTCTAACGGCACTCGCCACGAAAAACTAATTGGATAGTATTTTAAATTCCCGGCCGCTTTAACGATATGTCATAGCCAGGATAAAATTACGACCTGGGCGACTTGACGACCGGACTCTCTCCATTAGAAGGCCCGCGCTTGCCAATATTCACTGTGCAATGCCTCCGAGCCTACCGTATAATGTTTCGTATAATTACTCGGCTTTTAGCGTTGCCCGCTTGGAAAGAAGTAACGACCTCGAGCAGCGCTGGATTCGAGATGTACTTGAACCGGGATAGAAACGTGAACCGAAAGGATCGATGATTGGACCCTTCGAGCGATTGATCGCTCCGCCTCTTCGCGCAATCCTTTGAAATCAGGATAAGACGGTTGATGTATTGACACTCTGCCTAATATTGCGCACTGTGGAGATGCAATGAGACACCGGTTTATGGTCAGCAGCGATGCAAGGATGTAGCGGGTATGTAATTAAGTTAGGGTCGTAGAAGGAGGATCCAAAGAAGAACGTCGCGTTTCGACACCAAGGGTAGAATGTTGGTAAATAATATAAAAGTCTCGTTGAATGGGTAATCGGATTTTTGTCATTGTAGACGCGCTGGAGTTTGTATCGATTGCAGACTATTTCAAATATATATCTGGGATAAAGTGATGTGGTGGCGCGACGAGTGTGACGGACTGATTAAATAAACAGCACCGTAAGATTTTCTCTCGTATCTTTCGGTGCATACGTTTTACGAAATATTTTATTTTGTTTCAATAATAAATTGGAGGCATAACGAAACAGCACTCTTTGACTTACCGTTTGCTTCTCCGGTGTTCTTGTTTAATCATTTTTAGAAAATGCCAAATATCCCCTAATATTCTGTGAGCAATATGTATATATATATATACGTTATGTTAATTTTACTTAAAATATTTCAACTACTATTGAATATAAGAATAAACGACTAAATAGGATATAAATAGAACTCCAAGTTTCGAATAAATAATCTTCTATACAATTACATATAAATATCATATATTACACTAGACAATTAATCGAAATAGAAATTTTAATTTAAATCAAGTCCACTTCAAGGTCAGCATACGTATATCGTCACACCCATCTTGATGCCACCACCACATCTCATTATAAAATCTACATATCAATACACAAAAAAAAACGTACAATGACCTTGGAAAAACGGTTGAAACAACCATCACAGAATATCCTTCTTATCGCCATCAGATCGTCAACATTCAACCATTCAAGAGTCCCCGAAACAATTCAAACACTCCAAATAAAATCAATATATATATATATATATATATTATAACATACTAAAAAGCGCAAATTAAACAAGCGATTGTTCATTTCCTCCACCATTCGAGCTCGCCGGTCTACATCCTCCACCCCAAGGGACATTCGTCCAATCCACCCACAATTCCCGACAAGAGAACGACCGGCGGCAAGCGCTCGCCATAAAATATTCCGTACACGCGTATCGCGGCAAAAGACGATCACAATAATATCGCAACAAAATCCTGTCCTCGAGAGCGTCCGCCATAAAACCTCGAAGTCGATGACTCGGTAAGCGAATATTCCCGATCGGATAGTCGGCCTCCAAGGCTCGCCGTGTAATTCAATCGTGGCTACCGCGGAATGCTCGCTGCGATCTTCCGGCCTGTAGCCGTGGCCTATCGCAGGAATCCCAAATCGGAAAACGCGAGCGTTCGCACCTGTGCCGCGGCCAAGGTGCACGCGGGGGGAGGGGGAGGGAAAAAATGGGCGCGCCGAGGAGGAGGAGGAGGAGGAGGATGCAAAAAGCCCAGGACGGCCGGAGTCGTTGCACGCGCGATCGTATAACTCACGTGACGCTGGAATTTATTCGTCGATTTTGCTCTTGTTTTTCGTTCCATTCGCCGGACGATTGCCGGCGCACACGCGACTCCGCGGGATAAAGTGCCTCGACGTACGTTTACCCCGGAGAGTCTTCGTGCCGGTGCCTCTCTCTGTCTCTGCCCCCCCCCCCCGACCCCCGCGATACTGTAACTACCAAAGCGGTTGGAAATGACGGGTGTGTAATTCCTGGGGAAAAAAGGGGGAAAAAGGAGAACGCTCGAGTTCAGGTCCACTGGGACTTTCCGACGAAATGATTAATCCTTCAACGGTGCTCGGGGAGTATACTGACCGCGGAAAAATACTGTAATGCCTATGGTACTGCAGGCGTGAACGTGTATATCCTGTGCTATTGACCTTTGGTTAATAAATGTCCCTGTATTCCTGACTTTATGAATGTTCCAAGGAAGTTGGGCGTATACGTTTATTCCTTCACTTCGAGTCCCGGTATTTTTCTGTAATCTTTACCTTGGTCTCCTTTTGCGGGGATGTAGCTGTTCGTGTACCTACCTGTTGTTACTGATGATCGATCCTGGTAATAAAGCGACTCATTCATTCGTCTAATAAAGTATATGAAATATATATAATAAATATATTAGTTATTGTTGTGGAAAAATGCGCTCGTTGGTTAAAATCGTGGAACTTTGAGGAAGAACGAGAGACGTGTTTTTCATCGTGAACAAAGGTACGGAAGGAGGGCTAACTTTGAGCCAATTCCTTGGTACATCGATTTGGCGCTGGTGAAACTGCGTGCACCACCGCGTGCGTGGATTACGATCGTCGTGTAAATGTGTCTCAAGCGTGCCCGACGACTCGATCGAAAAGCGCACGTGGGTTTTAGCTCGACGAGCCTCGCGTTTCGCTCCTATCATCGACATCCGTTTGCTTATCGGCTAAGAGCAGAAGTCCCTAATATCCTCATAACGGTGTGTGCCATTCGTGATTCTCGTGCAGGCGCATATTCGTATGTACGCTTAAGGACGTTAAAAACTGCCTCGTGTCGGCGACACGTTCGCTTTATTTCTTTCTGATATCCCCCAGCGGCCGGACATGCGAATAAAATAGTGTCCAACAGCGGCGAATGCATTCACGCGATGCGTGCATCGGGTTTGCAAGGAGCCACCGCTCTCCCCCTTTGTAATACCAGGGCGTTAGGCCAAAGACTCGCTTGGGTAATGGCCATTTAAATTCAAATGAAGTATCTTTCTCGCGCGCAATCTGTCGCGGAGTCAGCACTTTTTGACACCCTGCACGCTGACGCGTGCAGATTCGTGTTTGCAGTGTGCACGTACCAAGCGGGTGCATAATTTTGATCGATTTTCGGAACGTGAATCGGGAGACGCCTTTTTTTGGAGGATCGCGCTTCGTTATTTCAGAGGATACGCGGACAATCCGTGTCGCGCGGTCGGACGGGCCAGGCCGGGACACGCACGTCAGCGAATTTCTCCTCCTTGGCGAACACGATACGCTCGATCAACGGCATAAATCGTGCAAGTAATAAGATGCACCTTTCGATGTAATTCAAGGTATCGCGTGAACGAGTCGCCTTATCTCGGGATTTAAATACAAATTAGGGACAAGGGTTGCTCGCACCTTCGGACCTCGATCATCCCTCTTTCAACCATTTTTCAATCCTGACGGACTGCAACGATGCAATTACACTGGCTAAAACAAGATCGATAAAGGCTATCGAAAAAGCTTACCAACACATAGCACTATCATCATTCACACTTGTTTATACTCTATATTCTATCCACTTCGTACTCCAAGTAAATAAACTAATTTCATCCAGATATCAGTAATACGGATATATACTTCCTGGTGATGTTTATCTACAAAGCGCAAGCATTCAGAACCCGTAGTATTCCTTAAGAGCTCAAAGCGTGGAGTAAGTTTCAATCTTAGAGGTACCCTCGATATCGCGATACCAGCGCACTTCTAAGCACCTGGCTCTCCTTATAAACCGCGAGTTAGCGCCTCAATATTTGCCAAATTCGGTCGACGGAACGAAGGAAAAAATGGGGAGAAATGATCCAGGCGCTCCTCTTCGAGGCATAATGGTCACGCTTCCCTTTCAGCTTCCTCGTCTGGTCTCCTCCGTCGGAAGGATACGCGCTCGCTGAACCGAGCGAGAGGAAGAAAAATCGGGAGCAGGTTGCACCGGTATCCTTATTCGCGTATGTGCGCCCGCAAAACGAGTTTTAAAGTGCCAGTTTTATTGTCGGGTGTACGCACCGGGAGCTCCTTAAGCGGCTCCTGGCAACGACCAGGACGGCAACAAACGAATCCGCGGATCGGACGAGAGAGCAGCTTAGAATCGGCCGGGCCCCGATCTTTCGCCTCGAAAAGTCGTCCGGAATGCGAGGAAGGATCGCCAGAATTCCTATTCAAATTTATGCCGCTCTCAGGACTCGCTGGACAATTACGCGAACACCGACTGCCGCTGTCCTTCTTTCTTCTTATTCGCGGACGAAAAGCTTGGAGTTGCATTGGAATTGTGTTAAGCTCCCCCCCCTCCTCTCTTCGAGGAGGGCCCTGCTTATGGTCGCAATGGATCCTGCACGACTCCTCGGGATGCTGAATGCAGTTCTTCGAGGTACGAAGGTAATAGCGCTCGCCAATGTGCGTTTACTTATTTTGAGATTATTCTTTAAGATGTACAGACCTGCGAATCTGTTGGATAATTTAATAGTAAACCTATTGGTAACTTTCTGGATATATTTGTATATAGTGGATATGTTCTTAATGAAAAAGAGGACTAGGAAGAGATGTCAATGGATCGATGGAATGATTCATGCTGCGTGTTCAAATCATGGAAAATTAAAGAAAATGCTCCTCTAAGAAGTACAGTACTTTTTTTTAAGAGACCACTGACTGGTCAGTATAATTGCTTATGGTGGGTTTAGTGTTAATAAAGGTTTGTTATCTTATCGACTATAGCTGCTCAAAAGAAACTCAAAATTGAAAAATGTCTATCATCTTAAGGTAACTTGATTGGTAAAATTCTGCAATACTTTTCAGATGCAAAACTACTGTACTAAATTGTACGAAATGCCATTCGTAAGATCCGTGTCTCTAATTATCGAGATTTTTTCCCCAATCATGACATTTGTTGTAAATGAGTATTCGCGGGTTTCGAGTTTTCATTCCAGCAGGAACGGATCGATTTCTTTTCGTCGGTATAACCGCGGTGACTCGCCCCTCGAAAGGGAGGGCCTGCGGATATCGAGAAACGGTGTTTTTCGAGGAGACCAGGTCGACGCCCACGCAACGGAACAACCCACACGATTGAGTGCTCAGCTTCCCCACCCGGTCCTCTGGAAGACAATGGATCCTAAACTTATGCACCGAGATTGCCAGGTTGCATACTTTAATCCTTACCAGTCAACAGCATTTTCGTCGTTTCTCACGAGTCACCTATATACACGTGCATACACATAGGCTCCTCGATGCTTCATTGCAATGTTATAAAGAAGATACCAGAGATATAAATGGCTGATTTCTGGTTTCATTCTGAGTGGAAAATCTTACGTTTTGTTACGTGACACAAGCTGGATTTATCATTAATAATCGTAACAGTGTGTCGATGGTACGAAAACTTTTTAATTAATATAATTAATTAAGTAATTATTATTATAGTTTATATGTTTATAACTTAACTTAAAGAATCTTAATTTGTGATACTTTGTAATCAAATATTTACAGCTCGAGATTTGTTATATATTGTTCGCCGTTTCTCACGAGTCCCTCAAACCTGAGTCGAATATTGCGATCTTTATATACACTCTAGTCGTACACACAATTCAATAAAATCATACAAAAGAAATATAACGTGCATCTATCATTTCCTTATAGAACAAAACAAACTCTTGGAAAAATCTAATAACAACGCATATACCTAGCCTCAGTATCCACCTATCTACAAAGAACCACGGACCATTCTGCAGCCCAGAGATCAGACGAAAGTGAACAGCCCATTGAATACAGAGTCAACATAATAACAGAAGAACAGCTGACGATTCCCAAATTCCAGGTGAGACAAAAATTCGCCCCCATAAAACAGACTTGGGTAAAAATTCCATTCGGCCAAGACGTCGACGTCGAGGTGCGCGGTGCAGGACGTCGGTCGAAAGTGCATCGACGTGAGGTCGAAAGTGCATCGACTCCTGGCGATGCACCCGTGAGACGCGGCATAATCGAATGCAAATACGTGCAAGTTCGTCGCTCGGCCGAGGTACGCGTCACGGCACGGCGGATCGGCGCGCTCTCCATTCACAGAACCACCGGCTTTCGTTCTAGCCTCCTACATCCATTATATCTTCGCTCTCACCTCTGCCCCTCCCCTCCACTACCCCCCTCCCCCCTCTCCACCTCTTCCTCCTCCAATCCGCCCACGCCTCCTGTTTATTTCCAACCGTGACGCAACCTCCGTTTGCCACCCCTCTCTCTCTCTCTCACTCTTTCTCTCCCCCCTCGCTGATAGTTAGAAGTATAAGAAGAGTTGAAAGGTAAGGTTAGTGTGAAGTGTTTGGATGGTAAGGTGATAGAGCGTAATGATACTTAGGTCACTATACGATGATACTTAGGATCACGGTGATTACGTGTTAATGGAAATAGGGGAAAAAATAAGGTTTCTTAATAGAGGACACCTTGATATATGTAAGAGGCAAGAGTAGCGTGTGGATAGAGGGGAGGATGAATGTGGTATTAAATGTAATGGAAGAATGGATGAATTGGAAATGAAGCGGTGGTTTTGCCGAGCAATGGTATGATATAGAAATCATGACTTTATTCGCGATAATTTACTGGAGAAAGAAGTATAGGAGTGCTATGTGACAGAATGGATGAGGGCTTATAAACTAATGGCGAATACAGAGAATAGGAAATTATATATCGACATGCAGCGGATGTATTATATATAAGACAATTTATAGAGCCGCATTTTGAGTACTGTGCGACACTGTTAGCCGATATGGAAGGAAGGCGGTTAAGTAGGTTACAAAAGGCGCCAAAGCGGGCTATGAGAGTCATATTGCGATGTGACGGATACGCGAAAATCGAGCAAGCGCTGCACTTTATGTCCATAAGACAGTCAATAAGTATACTATAGCGTGAGTATATTTATTTTCGCGATCTTAAATAATATACTGGCAGAGCAACTAAATGATCAGTACAGTAGAATACAGAACTGGCAGACAAACCAGAGAAACTGAAAGCATTGCTGTAGATTTTCCTAGAACGAAAAGCGCGCGAAAAAGTTTAATCTTCGAGGCAGTGCTAATATACAATGCATTGTCGAACAAATATACGACTAGATATATTTAAGCGTATATTAAAAAAGTTCATTGCAAGTAGCGCAATGTAAGTAAGAACGATGAGCGACTTAAGCGTATGTAACCTTAATAGGTGAGAGAGCTAATGAAGAGTCGATCGATCAATCAATCCTCCCTCGGTCACACTCTCTGTGTCACTGTGCTTTTCCTCGAGGTTTTTCCAAGGCTTCTGGCCCTCTCCCGGGAAAATCCACGGCCGGGAGACAAACGGCGTTATCGATTCGAAGGAAGCCGACTTTGGCCTCTCGTCGCGAGCGAGGTTAGACCTACGTGCAAAGCCCCAGGGCGTGTGCCTGGTTTATTAACTTCTTCTGCAAGGAGCGCGAACACGGCAAGGATACACGTGTCTCGCTTACACGCTCCACGACTAGGAAGCGATCCACTATTCCACTTGGGACCTTGTCTTCAGCACTGCAACCATTGGCTACTTTCGGGACAGATTTAGATTTACATACATCTTAAAACAAAAAATAAGAGGACAAAAGGTAATTTGAATGAGTCAATACGATGATTTAAGTACTGCCTGAATCATGGAAAATTTCAGAAAATGCATCGTGACAAAGCGCTGGGATTTTCTCACGCAATTACTGACCAGTCATTTTGACTCGATCGATGGTTCTATTGTTAAATAGGCGATGAATGCGCATTACTTTGTCGCGACTTTGTACGAGGGAGATGTAAACGCGTGTTTTAGAACTTCTGCTACGACGTGAGTCGAAAACGTTAGTCGCTCACCGTGGAAGATTCCAAGTGGACTCGGATTTACCTTCGAGTTCATCCTCGCAACAGCGTAAATTTGATATACAGGAGTTTATTCATTCAAAATTTCAAGGGATCATTGATCGATAAGAGGACTCATAATCTACATACGTACCACTCAGCAATTGGACAGCTAAGGATCCAAATGTCATATTTATCGATTTAATTTGGGGCAAATATCGAACCATAAGGCACATATTAAAGTGCACGGTATCGCGCGAAGGTTCGAATAGGGCGCTGGCACGAAATTGAACTCGAAGCTTTCCAATGGAAGTCCGATGTTCCATCCAAAGCGGCTGGTATTTCTTTTTCTTTCGCCGCTTGTAAACGCTCCGTGCTCGTATAAAAGCTCGAGGGTCAACGCAGCCCTCGATATTCCGGTATCAAGTACCACTACTCGCGATCCGGATACACGTACTTCGTGAGATACTCGGTAATGGGCTCGAAATGGAGGCTAAAGAGAGTGAGAGAGAGAGAGAGAGAGAAAGAGAGAGAGGAGGGCGAGTAGTAGGACGACGAACATAATTCAGGCGGTTCCAAACGATTGCGACAGCGCTGCATTTCGAATACGTTTGCCGCGGCTCTAATGCGCAATGGTGTTGCGGCGAACGTGCAAAACTGGTCGAGTAACATTACGCGATACGAGTTGCAATCCACACCGTGGCCCCTTCTGGGGAACCTCTCTTGGAAGCGTGGAAGGATACCTCGCATAGCGGACGATTTACTTTCCTATGATTTTACCCCATTATTTAGCATTGTACCATTTTTGAAACACTCGTTTTTTATTTATCCCTACCTAAGCAGTGGAACTTTCAGCATTCATTGTTGTATCCAAGTGTTGTACTGACTGCTATAAAAGTTAGAAAGTTGATAGAAATATTTTTCCGCTGATTAGTTTACTGTAATGAATTGATAAGAAGTTACAATTAATGAACTGTAAAATGAATTAATCGGTGCATTTTTTGGTTTGCGCTTGGCTTTGGTGTATAATGGGTTAATAAGAGCTTTGGTTTTCTCGTGATATTCTTGGAGCTAGATTACCGAATGTATGACACGTTATAAATATCAGATATTATGGAAAACAGTCCACGTGTGATATTCAGAAGTTTAATTAAGGAATTTTCCGCGGTAAGGGGATTTTAAATAGGTCGATGCATGTCTATTGAGACCTCGATATTAATGCAACGCATTGTAATTTTATTCTCGAACGGGTCAAATGTCGAAATGTCAAGCAGTCAAATGTCGAGCAAAAATGTCGAACAGAAATGTTGAACGGTCGAATGTCGAAAATAAGGTATTTCAATCTCGATTGATTTATTAATTGTTACTAACATCATATACATAGCAATGGCCCATTCTATGATCACTCAGTTCTAATACCGATTAGAAATATTCTCGAAAGAATATACTTTCGCTATTCCTCACAACAGTATACATACCTAATACTTTTGCCAACACCAGACTTTTGCAAATCCTAACAACACCAAATCATTCAAAACAACTGATCCACTCATGAAACCACTGATTTCTCAAGAACATCATTAAAATCTATGATTATTTATCATAACCTCTAATACACCAAAATCTATGCTAACACATCTCCAGGTATCCACAATATCTCAACGATCAAACGCACCTATACATCTCATCTCACCCCACCCTTCCTCACCAAAGCCGTGCACAGGAAGTGCCTAAATATTTCCAAACAGCAGCCGGCAGCTCCAGCGTTAACTCCGCGAGTTAGCCCCTCGAGAGCCGCTAACGACGCTCTTTCGTCGGGCCCAGCCGCATCGAAAGCGTCAAAGACGAGCTGGTCTCGCCTGAAAAGTGTTAAGCAAATCAGGCTGGCCTTCGCCAAGCGTGTCGGAAGTGGCGCGGTCGGGCAAGCTTCCTGTCAGTTTCACGACCGGAATTGCGTCATCGTCCGCGGACGAGCAGTGGGTGGCTGTCGACCGGTCGAAAATAAGAGGAGGAAAAAGGAGGCGGTCACCGGGGAGAAAGAGAGAAAGAGAGAGGCGAAAGAGAGAGGGGACGAAGGAGGACGAGGATGAACGAAAGAGAAAAGATCGAGAGGGAAGTGGAAACTGCAGGGAAGGGGGAGGGGCAGAGAGTGCGTGTATACGCGGTTGCAGTTGCTGACCTGGGTTAACGGCCTGCCAGAAGATACAATGCAACATTGTTTCGGGCCCGTGGACCGTTCCGCCAGCGCGACTTTACGTTTATTGCACTCCTCGTCGCCATCCTCCTCCCTGCCTCGTGCTGTCGCTGAAACTGGCCCCTTCCCCCACTCCCGCCCCCCCCGGTCCTGCCTTTTGGTCCCTCCTGCCGCCAGAGCGACGAAACCCCTGTTTGAACAGGTTTTCGCACGATCGAGGGGCCCACGTGTGCCTCGTGCTAGGCCCGCGCGAGTGTTCTTCGAGACACTGGGCTGAGGCGGAGAATCGTTGCGCCCGAGAGCGGCGGGATGTAGCTCTCGAATTTTGCTAGGATATAAGGATACTGGGATTCAGTGAGGAGGAATATTTTTTTTTTTAATTCATTTTTCGGCACCGACTGCTAAGGTCATATGGCCTAGGACCTACTGTTTAAGGTGGATTCCGAACCACCAGAGCTACGGTATACCATATCACATAGAAAAAGCAGAGGTGACGGGCGGGATTCGAACCCGGGTCTGCCGCGTGGCAGTCTGAGCCTCTATCCACTACACCACCGTAGCTCATTCGAGGAGGAATATGGTTACTTTCTTCAGGTGGAGGGGGATACTTGTTGGAACATGAAGGCGTTATTTGGGACAGCTCGGAGTATGTTTGTCGTTGGATATATTTGATCATTTGATGCTTTCTTGTAGGAAAGTAATTGTTTCGTTAGGTAAATTCATGTTTGAATTTATGTATTTGAATGGAAAGGTGTAAGGGTTCTTGTTGAAATTTTGAATCCTGTTTATTGCGTCTGGGTGATAGACTATTTCTGTTTTTTTATTGAATAAGGGTCAGGAATGATATTGGAGTAGGATTTTTTTATGGTTTCTGTTAGTATTGTTGAATGATGATGTGTTGGGAGATATGTTTATTGTAATTGGCGAAATGGTGAAACTTGTTTCTAGGTATTGATATTTTCTAGGTATTCTTGGTTTCTAGGTTTCTAGGAATGATTAAGAAGTAGTTTTTGTGTTTCAATGGAAGTCCGTGATACGATATTGGTTTGCACGACAGTTTGTACCTCTGTGTCTTCGCACGACATTTGTATATAACGATTTAGTCGTAAAAAACATGTGAACCGTAGTTTAAAAACGACTTGAACCGTAGTTTTTCGGTTTGATGGAAGTCGGCGATTCGTTTTCGGTTTAAATGACAGATTTTAGTTTTGTATTTTTCCTGATACGTCAGTACTGCCATTTAGTGACAAAGAACACGCTTTAAGGCATAGTTTCTCGACTTCATAGAGGCGATGATTCCATCTCGCTTCGAATACCAGATCGCAGCTCTGTATTTTTCTTGATAAGCGTGCACCACCGTGCAGTAGCGAAGAACATGCTTTAGGCAGTGGTTTCTCAGTTTCACAGAGGCAACGATTCAATCTCGGTTCCAATGGCAGATTGCGGCTCCACATTTTCGCACGATGCACGTTGTACTGTAATTTAGCGCCAGAGAATACACCTTGGGCCGTGATTTTTCGATTTCAATGGAAGTCGACGATTCAATCCGAGTTCAAATCGCGGATTGTAACTCTGCACTTTCGCATGTGTGCCACGATTTAGCAGGAAAAGCACGCTTCGAGAAGTGGGTTCCTATTCTAATGAGAAACCACGATAAGGAGAGGCACGCCTGTCTAGACTTCCATTGATAAGACGTAAAGACCTGAAGAATAGTACGAAAGAGCTTCGATCATCGATCATACTCTAACGAAAAACTAAACAACTGTACAGTCCCTCCAAAGAAGACTCCCACGGATCACCAATGACATCTCCACTTCCATTTCCAAAAATCACGAGCAACTCTCAATAAAACGTATTCTCCAATAGGCATGCGTTTCACTAAAGCACTTCGACTAGTACTCCAATATAATATTCGCTAAGTATTTGGTGTACATAAAAATATTAATTCAACGCAGTATGATATGAAGCAGGAATATAATACAGTACGTGCAAAAAAAATGAAATATTCGTAAAAGGCAACGCTTCCACGCACCGAATTACAAAAGCGTGAGGCGCCTCTCGCTAAATGTCCCGTGAGTGAGCGATAACTCGGCGTCATGGAAAAATCACTTTTCCAGGCGAAAATGCGCTGCCGCTACTATTAATGCCCGGCGACGCTTAATGCCCATGTTAACGCGCTCCTTGGAAAATATGGAAGTCGTACATTTCCGGCGGTGCCTCGTAAATCGCGGCGCCTCCCACCTGGGTACAGCGGGCCGAGTTCACGAGTCGGTGCCCACGCGCCTGAAATCGCCACCCGCGAATATTTCTTGCCCCTCCCGGCGAAGAAGGGAGAAGGAAAAAACGCGGCCCTATTTAAACTCGATCCTCGACACTCGCGGTACCGTCCGCTCTAGCGACGTGCTCGTGTAAGGCCCGCTTCGTTCTTATGCGGTGAAATGGTGTCAGCGTGTAATATGATTAATGATAAGAAAAAAATGTTATATATGCGTATGTATGTGTGTGTGTATATGTATGCATGTATGTATCTATGTATGTACGTATGTATGTGTGTGTATATGTATGCATGTATGTATCTATGTATGCATGATGTATGTACGTACGTATGTGTGTATTTCTGTATCTTTGTATCTATGTATGTATGCATATATATATATGTATTTATGTGTACATATAAGGTCGTGAATACCGTATTGCAAAGTTGTAAAGAAGATACCAGCTTTATAAATGGCTGGTTTCTAGTTTCATTCTGAATGGGAAAAATGATGACATTTTACCACGTGACGTCAGGTCACGTACTGTTACGTAGTGTGTTTACTATTAGCAATCGTCGTAATACTAGTATGAAACTGGATATTACGTGGATATATTATTATAATATACGATAAGCAACGCTCAAGACTTAACTTAGGAAGTACCATTTTTGCGATAAGCTTACGATTATCTTTGACATTTAATTTTTTACTTTTAATCAATCTTTACTTCTTACATTCAATCGTAAAAAATGCCCATACCGATCGATGGGCATAGAAACGCAGCAATGCACATACCAACGCGCGTCTTTAAATAACAGAAAGGGATAAGCCTGGCATATCAATTCGCTCGCTGCACGTAGGACTAAGACGAGTGGAGGATGGAAAAGCCCAGAGAAGGTACCCTCAATTTCCCCGCGAAATTACGGAACCGCCATTACGACTGCGAGGTTTAATCGAACGCGGCCAAACGTCGAACGAAGCGGAGCCTACTTCTCGAGTCGCGAGGCGTATTTTCTGCGCCCGCGGTGCTGCATTAAAGTCGGTGACGAAGAACACGCGCGTATCGCCGCGGCAAGTCGTGACACAATGTGAATCGAGCCTGTCCCTGGCCCATATAACGTAGGTAAGCTCCATCCGCAATTGCGTAACTGCAACCGATAGTAGAACGCAACTGGCAGCTATGCTCCTAGTGCACCGCGCGCCTGAGTGCAGTTGCATGCACCAGAGGAGAAAGAAGGCCGCCAGCGGAACGAGAGAGAAAGAGGGAACGAGGCGGGCAGCGCGCATGGGAATGCGAAATTCCTGTTCCACTCCATCGGCCACTTTAGCCCTTTCACGAACGAATTATCCGCCAAGTCACCGAGCCGCTCCTACCTTACCTCGAAAGAAAACCGATTTTTGGAAACGCAACCGGCCGGCCAGGACCGCATTCGTTATGGCTTTCTGGCCGCCTTCGCCTTCCTGGATTCGAATGATACGCCGACACTCGCGCCAACCTACTCCCAGCCGAGAATCCATTAATGATAACGAGGAATAAGCTCCGCAGGACTCCGATCGTGGAATTGCAGGTACTATTACTGAATGATTAACGATAGAAATTTACGTGGATTTAGATCGCGGAAATTAAACAGAAATTAGTTCAGGATTTTTATTATGGAATTGTAGGTACTATTATTGAATGATTGAGCGTAGAAATTTATGTGGATTTTGATCGTGGAAATTAAAGATAGAAATTACTTTAGGATTTTGATTGTGGAATTGTAGGTACTATTACTGAACGATTGACTGCAGAAATTTACATGGATTCTGATCGTGGAAATTAAATGTATAAATTACTTCAGGTTTTGATTATAGAGTTTCAGGTACTATTACTCAATGATTAATCACAGAAATTTGCACGCTCAAAGTGAAGCTACACTCGGTACATTATATAACCCCCAAACAACACAGTCCATTGCGATATCCCGGGAAACGGAAACCATTCCTACTTTCACTTCATCGGCTTTATAAGGGTTGAAACGAAATTCACATCGAAAAGTGAACTTCCAACGGTCGGAACCCGGGCGTATAAAAGGCGAGGATACTTTTCCATTCACCTCCGAGCGCGGGTCTATTTTCGGTCGTTTCTCGGAAAGCGTCAGAGCCTGGCCAGCATCCGCCACGCTTCGAGCCCTGCTCCTCGTTAGCTCTAGGCTCAAAAAACCGCGGCGCTTTCGAGAGAGGCACGCGAGACTCCGCTCGGAGGCCCTGGGCTCGCGCGACGCTCGTTTTGACGGCCCCAAGGAGATAAACGTCCAAATAAATAAGCGCGGGGCGCGAGTAAATAAGCGGATAAACGGGCGAATCGATTGGTCGGTCAACACCTCATCCATTACGCCGACGTGTAATTCACGCCTCGATTGGCATCCTCCCGTGAGCATCGCGCCAATAAATTACGCGTCTTAATTCCGTTACCCCGAAGTGCGCCGGGACGTGCCGGGATACGACAATAACGATTTCCTCCTGACGCCATCGTCGCCGTATTAGCATATCGCATTGGAATACGAGTGACGTCTAGTCGATTCCACCGCTGAGTTACGGCTCCTTCGATGCGAATCGCTTTCTCCGTGAGTTCCACGTTTTTCCCGTTACGCCTGGCTCCGTCTGCTTCGCGGCTATCTTGCATTGGACGCGGGGGAAATTTCCTGCGGCACGATGATACCCGCGAATCGGCTCTCTGGAAATCATGGCTCGGAAAAACGTCCTCCGCTGGTGGATCGGACGGGGAGGATGAGACCTTGGAAGCGTATTTCTCATGATCGATGATACTTGTCGGAGTGTGTTACGAAGGAGGCGTTTTTTACGCGATATATATATATTAATACAGAGGGATAGAAGTTTATCATGCCTGTAAATGTATCTGGAATATTAAGCCTGCGAACTCGAGGCTCTTTTTGTTTAGAGGAATCAGTCATTCGAGATCATTTCTAGCTTATTTCGTGAATTTTTTATAGTTAACTTAAGATGAGTTTAAAGACACGATTTAAGGTTTTAAGGTTTTATGGGGCTTAGGAATTTATAGGCTTTTCTTTTATTTATTTTAGTATAGGTTTAGTTATCGCTTGAATTATCGCGTGAAATCGAGTGGTGAGTGAGAGACACCTCTCGAGTGCAAAGGGTTAGTGTATAAGACAGAAGACTTGAAAAGCAAAATATGCCAAAGAATATTGTATATCAGGATACTGCTTAAATCAAGCGACAAAGACAATAATGAAGTTCGTAACATTGTAAAAGCTGAAAGCATAATAATTGTATGCACTTACGTTCCGTAAGTGAAACATTGTAGAGAAATGTTTGCCACTTCTGTTGGATGCACAAGTTTATTATATCATACGCGCATTAGGTACGAAGTAAATTGATGCATTTGCTATTCAAAATTCACGTATAATCGATTGTGAAAACATTTACCAGCTTGACGCTTCCAGCGCAGGTATGCAAATAGAGGGACACGAGATCATTGTTAAATTAAATATCGTAGTTTGGATAGTGGGAGGTTGTATTGTTTAAAATCTTTACGATCGTGGTGGTAATACGTACGAATATGATATAGTATCCATACACGGAATTCTGATATTTTATTCCCTGGCAAAAGTGGATTTGATGCGCGGCATGAAACTCTCAATCTTGCTCTATTAGCACTGCATGTAATTCACCTTGGACGTTGGCAACCGCGCTAAGTTAATATTCCGCTGTTCTCATGAATATCATCAGCATCATTTTCATTTTCCACGGTCTAATAACGCGAGCCTATTCGGTAATATCTCCTTCGCTTTCCATTCTTCTCGTGATCACGACAAGGTTGAGACTTGCAAATTACCCTGTCGCCTCATAATAACGAGTCACGCTCGTCGACCAAATCTAGAGAACAGCGAGTCCACTCACCGACCTATCGATTCACTATCGACAATATAACGACACATCGAATTAATCCTCTCATAGAACAAACAACATACCATTTGTTTAATTTTATTATCGTTTTTGGTATACGAACTTGTATGCGGTGCTAAGTTTCGGCGTCGTTTTTTAAGGCGTTCGATTGTAAAGAATATATACAATAGTTTAATAAGTATTGATTAAGTAATAAAAATAAGTATTTCAAGTTTTACAATAAAATGACAGCAAAGGCTTCCTGAATAAACGACAAGAATCATCGAAGGAATGACCATAATTCGAAAATTAGATTGCAAGATTTTTCGTTCAAAAACATACATATTCAATACAGATAATTGATCAATAAAAAAAATCTGAATTCAATAGATATATTTTCAAACAAACATTCTTTCAACCCAATTTTCAAATCACGGATAATTATTTCCAACAATTCTCGTCATTAATTTAAGAATCCTTTACCACCATTTCATTCAAAAACTTCAGATACTTCATTTATATAAGCTCGTATACAAAGAGATAAACAAAACCTTCCTCCAATCGCCCCATTCGCTCCTCCAAATCCTTTATCAAAATAATTTATCGCGGGGCAACCAAATTACGAGCCCCGATTATAACCGCGCGTCACGACTGGGATGCCCGCTCGTTATCATTATCGACAAATTATAACAGGGCCGACAGTCCGTAATATACAGCGCACGTCAAATCGACGGAGTCCATAAGCGTCGGCATGACTGACACTTTCGAAGCTTCGGTTAAGCGGCATTATATCCAACAAATCGAGGAGTCCCAGTCTCATTTTCCTTCCACGATTAAATGCCTTTGACGCAATTCACGCCTCCTTAGAGACACGCCGGCCGTCTCACTGTATTTCCGCCCGATAAATTATGCCCCCAGTCCCCCCCCCCCCCACCCCCTTCCCCCAGGCCAGGTTCAGAGCTCCGTACATCTCGGAGAGCGGCAAGAAGTCCCGACGGAAATTCTATGTTGCCAATTAGACGTTAGGCGGCTTCTTGTTCCACGAGCCGCACCGTTAAGGGGATGGATGCCCGTTGCGCCTTTTATTCATCACCCACCGATGCTGGCGCAAACGTAAATGAAGGAAAGTCAGCGGGCAGGAGATGCCTCCTCGTTTGTGGAAGCGGCCTTTCTTCGATGCAAGAGGATATTCTGGCGCGCTTTTGTCAGCTGCTTTGCCCCAAGATCCATCTAGGCTTAGGAATGTTTCTTGTAATCCAACGAAGAATGCTCGGGGATCCCTTTCAAAAAATTCCTCGGCTATCTATCCGTTGCGCCGAAACTCGCCGATGCACAAAGGGTTTTCTTGTGCAGCATCGTGTATTCTTGTGGAGCGTAATGATCGTAGGACGGATGGCGAATTTTTTTTTCTTCCTTTTTTTTGGGTGGTGATGATACTGGGGTGTTCGATGGGTTTGGGAGATAAGTTGCGGTGTCGTACTTGGGAAAGAGTGGAACAGGTGATTGTGTATTGAGCGTGGGTTGATGGGGTGTGTTTTGGGGTTGAATCGATTTGGTTTTGTAATGATGTGAGTAGGAAGGGGGAGAAGAGGTATCGAGTGTCCGAAACATTTAAAGCACTCTTGATAATTATATTTAGAAAATTAGACTCCGATGCTGTAGACAATTTATTATACACATCAGAATTTCCTTAAAAACTTCTTCTAGTACTCAAATACTGTCCAAACGAAGACAAGCGGATACGAACTCGCGAAAAACATCGACATCGCCTTGATCTCGGATTTTCGAGCACCCCAAATATCAAAAACACTCTTAATAATCACATTTAAAAAATTACAGCCTTCCATGCCATAGACAATTC